>JAUZND010006050.1:0-10925 GCA_034780555.1 Coelogynopora nodosa | reverse complement strand
CAAAATACCCCGAAACCGGTCTGCAGATGGATTTACCTGGAAATCATTGTGTCTATCAATTTGATCTATACTCTTTCATAATGCATGCAAGCGTACAGCAAATCTAGAAAAGGCCCAAATTTCGAAAAAGTTTATTAGTTTCCTTCGAACCAAAAGATTTGGGGAAGAAAACTTCGCGCCATCAGAAGCCTTGAAGCAACCATTTGAAATAATTGCTCTGACAACACAACAGAAGACAGAAAAGGATAAACATGCAGAGAAAAAGTCAGTAGCGGCGAAGGACAAATACAACTGCTTCATTTGTTTCGAGTTATACATCGATTCACCATCAGAGGAAACGTGGAAACTGCAAAGGGGTTTGTCATGAAGCTTATACCGACATTGGAGCTGTATCAAATTCATTCTTTTACATTTGTGATTTTTATAGATAGATAGTATATCTGTAGGCTACAACTCTGTAATGACATTAGATGGATATTATGCTATTGATTATTTACGTTACATACAGCAAAATTCTGTTTACATAAATTGTTTACGTGTCATTTTCAGCTTTTTACATCACATGTAATTTTACAATGAATAAATATTACTCATATTTATATGCAGATCTGGCTAGCCAGACTAACGAATAAATTCGCACCCAATGCCGGATTTAACTCATGCAGGTCGGGTAAATCCGGACGTCGTATAGCTCTCAATTTTTATATTCTTTAATCTACGTAATTATGGGTAGATGTTTTATCGGGTTCAATTATGAAAATGTTGAAGTCGTTATTGCATAGATATTAAATTTTATACCTAGTCTCCGTTTAAACAATAGTTTATCACAATTTTTTGAAATCATGCCGGAATTCCCCTACTCGATCTCCCCTATACTATAGCCTATATACATTGTATATACTTTTCTGGTAAACTGAAGAAATATGATTTTAAAAAATTATTAAACAAAAGTTGGTTGTGACCTGCAATAATGTTATTTGTTTTTATTGAAAAGTTATACAATTGTTATTAATTCGATAAACACTATATTAAAAGAAATAAAATAATACTGAAAATATACATTACACCATGTAACAAAGTTAAGTTTTTACTGTACATCTACGTGTACACCTTCATATCTTTTTAAAAAACGTTTTACTTAGCGATATTGCTAACGAACAAATTTTCATAATATAAACCGATAAATTAATAGGCACACTTAAACATATTATAGTAAAAAAAAAAAATCATAAAAATATCTTGAGTATACAATGAAGAAATCTCGAAAAATTGAAAGCAAGTATACATGTTTATATTCATTCCACAAAGACAATAAAAAAAATTTTAGATAAATATTTCGATTTAGAATTTTTATATTGAATAAATTTTCTGAGTAAATAGTTATTTCTCAAAGTAGATACTCGCGGTATTTACTTTTTATTCGAAGTGTTCACGTTTTACTATCGCTGTTCACTTTTTACTGGGACTTTTCACTTTTTACTCAGAGTAATTTTTTCGAATAAATTACTTTATTCATTTATTATTCGTATGCAGTCGAGTATTATTTACTCATAAATAAATTGTAAAAGTGTTCGCTTATTTTTATTAATACCGCTGAATGTTTAATAATATAAATATTTTTATAGTAGGAAATAATTTATTGACAATAAAATGCTATATGACTCTATATAATGATCAATAAGTTATATTAAAATTGAACATTTTATGGAAAGTATCTACATGAGCTCCAAAATAACTACACCATTCAAAAATCATTACTGAGATTTTTTGATTGATGCGGACAATGAGATTATAATTTTGAAATCATTTTCTTTAACAATAAATTGAACTACCACTAATTCAAGGATAATTTTTTTAATTATACAAGGAATTGTTCTAAATTACTTGAAACATTTGGATCCGTGGAATATTAATTTAATGAAAATAAAGTACATTTTATAAGCTACTAGCATTGTAGAAAATACTAATTTAAAAAATAATTTGTTTTGAATAATATATTTTAAAAGGCAGTATTATTTTTCTTTATAGTGACACCTAACATAGTTAAAATGAATATAATAACATAAAAAATACCATGTACTATGCTTAATTTTGCAGTAGTTCTACTAAATGTCTGTTCCTATCCGTTCTATACATTGTACACTGCAACTTCATTAAATAAATATTTATAGAATTTAGTTTTATTATAAATTTTTATTTTATTTATTTAATTATTTTAAAGTAAATAATCTCCGCTTTAAATATTATTTTTAGATATCGCGCAATTCGGTTTTGCCTTTGATGTTGTTATTTATGATGTCCAAAACTACGTAATAAGTTAGTTGACATAGCCATAGGATACTTTTTCACTAAATTGTAAGAACTTTATGTTTATATATTTATTTATAATAATCCCTATATCTATATCTATATGTATAATGTATATTATTATTACTACTTGTTGTCATTGACATTGTCAACGACAACAACAACGTCAACGACAACAAATGCATGTTTGTGAGTATAATTTAGATTTGGTTAATTTTTACTAACAAATTAATATTTTCTGAAATACTATTACATTGATATCTTAAACATTTATCTCTGAAGACATAAGTTTTATGGATAATTGTTCTGTTTTGACACTGCATGCCATGACTATGAGTGAGATGTATAAGAAGTATAAGTCATAAGATTAAGTAAAACATCATTTTCATCACAAAAATCCCATATATATTAACATAATTAAATAAAACAATTTGCTGTGATGCTGAATTAAACATTCAATAAAAATTAATGGAACAAAAGAGGCAGGAGAATGTATGATGTCATATTAAAATGCAAAATAAAGGAGAATGTATAGTTAATGATAACTTTGTCTTTATATGTTAATGTATACACTCTTACATGCATATAATATATAGTATATATGTACCTGTAGCTGTACCTCATAACATTTTCTCTATTCTATTGAGAAGAGTGTAGTTATCATTTGCATGCATCTCCTGTTTCATTAACTTTTATTTCATATATAATAATAATATGTTTAATATTCAGCTTTACTATAGTTAGCTAGGTAACTAACTAAATACAAATTTTTAAGTTAATTACCATCTCATCTGTGCCTGTAGGATTTTTGTGACCATATTCTACAATGTCAATAATGTTATTTAGACAACATTTAAAATGTGACAGTAAAAAAAAATATATTATGGTCACAAAAATTCTATGGCTACAGGCACAGATGAGATGGTAATTAACTTAAAAATTTGTATTTTAATAGTTAGTGAAGCTGAATTAAACATATTATATATTAAATAAAAGTTAATGAAAATGATAATTATGAATATAATTTATATAATAATAATATAATAAATAATAAATATGATTATAATGATCAATGACAATAAATAATTAAAAAAAAAAACTTTAAATGTCAAAAATATGTGATGTAATTATATTTATAATCATCCCTTTGTATATTTGAATCTTGATAAAAAAAGGTATCATGACAAACATCACCACAACAAAATGTCACCATGATCAATTATAACCAATATTGGTAATACTAGTTAAATAAAAAGGATTGTGAGATTCATCTGTCTAAACCTAGTGGGATAAATTATTTTAATTATTTGTCCATCCAATAATTATATTGATATAGATAAACAAACATTTATATTAAAATATTTTTTTTATTTATGAATTTTTTATGAAATTATATACATATTACATATTTGGTTATTCATATGAATATGATCCATCAATATTGCTTATATTTTTCATGGTAACATTATGTCATAGTGACATAATATTTACAAGGTTGATAAATATTATGTGGACTAAGTAAATGGCAATATATTGATTTGATGTCCATAGTTCCCAAATCACATTTCCTATAGAGAGAGAAAACAAATTAGCTGAGGATATCTCATTTAAAAATGTTGATCATGACATAACTTATATCTGTAAAGGGTAAATGTATTTTATAATTTTCTACACTTTTAATTTTATCAATTTAATTTTTCTAATAATATAATAATAATGACAATATTTAAATATTTTTACAGGTTTCTTTAAATTATTCTAGGTAATTTAAATGATATAATAAGTATATGTCATAGTTATAAAATTATTAATAATTTGATAAACACAATATTTCAAGAAATACATTAATGTAGATGTTAGTTGAAATGGCATTTAAAAATATTTTAAAAAGCTGGTTGTATCAGCATTCATCAAATAAGTGTCTAACTTAAAACTGAGCATGTAGTCATGAGTTACTCTTGGTTTATTATTTAAAAATAAAATCACAGCTAAGCTTGACTAAGCATGTTCAGTTTATTACTTAAAAAAGCATTAACTTGTGCTACATTTAAAAGTTTTTGCTGCTGTTATCATTAGTTAATAAATAATAAAAACAATATTGTCATTTAACTCTTGTTTTAGTAAATATAAAAAACTACTAAATATTTTAGAGAATGTTTTATAATTGTAAGTATAATAAATAATTAAATTTCTAAAGATATAGTTCAAAACAAGAATATGTATAAAATAAATTTGTATCTTTAAATTTAAAGTAACATTGACAAAAATTGGTTCTCATATGGATAATGGCAGCTCCTCTTCATATTGCACTGTTCACTTTACAAGCTGACACATTCTCCTGAATTTTGTCATTGGAAATTTTAGATGCTAATTCTTTACTATCCAAAGTATCTTCATCAATGTCATCTGCTCTATGATGTGGCAAATTATGGTTGTATAGTTGATGAATTGCTGCTGCTTTTGCTCTACAAGGTATACATGCTGAGACATTTGTATAGGTATTAGCTATTTCCACTGAATGTAAATAATGAGAGAAAATGACTAAGCTAGCTGCTGCTTTATGTAGATAATTCAAAATCAATAAATTATTATCTATGTCAAAATACTGTAATTGACTATGTTCATACCTATTGTATATGACAGTGTGGATATATAAGCAGGTTAGATATATTGTTTGCTATTTATATACATATAATATTGTTTTCATAATTTTGTTCTAGGCAAAAATTGCTGTCTGCTGACTGTATGCAAGTGTGGTGTAATTAGAGAATGCACAGAAATTACACTACAAGCTAAAATGAACATGGGGTCCATATGGGCCCACACATTTTGTTAATAGCAAATACCTGTTTCATATTTAAATGTTTTGGATTTTTATAAAAACATTTCAGGTTCTAATACACCTTAAAAATCAATCATTCTCAACAGATTTTAAATCAGGGAAGCTTTTTATATGGTTACTGTTTGAGGGTTAAACAAATGTTTAGTAATTACTTCTAATTAATAATACACTGTATAACAATAAGTTTCTCAACAATTTTTTTAATTTGACCTTTCTTAAATATATTTTACAGAATCAAATTATTAGTAGCCTTCATTAATGATACAATACAAGTAGTTGATTTATTGAAGAGACAATTCTTTAGGATGCAAAATTTTAGTTGCCTATTAAAGGCAGTATTGTTAATATATTTTACAAAAGTATTTAGTAAAGATATGCTAGATATAAATACTGATTTGCATATTTATTATGAATTTGAACAAAGCAGAATACCAAACAGACCATGGAAACATTTACTCACTACACAGTCACTGCTCTGCAATGGCATTATGTGCAGCCAACCACAGCCCAATTTAACCATAATTTAAGTGTTGAAGTAAAAATTAATATTATTAAGTATATATATGATCATCTCACTAAGAGTTTTTACTATCAATCATAAAATAAACAGTATTGAACATAGTCCATAAATGTATAATATATCAATTAAAATATTATTATGACAAAAGCAATTACATCTTATAAAAAGAAAAATATTTGTTTTATAGTTACAGTCTATGCCACGGTCTACATCTTTTATACAGTCTATAAAATATGAGAATGAATATAATTATGTTTAAATTATAGATATATATATATCACAATAATCAAGAGGATTAACGTACCAGTCATTTTACAATGAGATTGACCTTACTAATATGAAATAATAGATGGTGCCACTACTAAAGGAAATTGTAATTGGAGTACCTATATAATACATCCTGAAGAATACAGTCAATCCTTCCACAAATTACATATTCCTTAACCTGAATCTTGAAACGAGTAGCCTACTTCATCTACCAATGAGAATTTTACAAATGATTATTTTAAATGAGTGCATTACATATATTATCAATTTTATTTTAAAAAGCATTTATTATACAGAATAATATATAGATAGGAAAATTAATGATAGCTTAAAATAGAATGAAATGAAAGGTTAAAAAGTTTAGAATAATGGATTTTGCAAATAGCCTTTAAATAACCACTCCACAGCCTCTCTCAAATGAGGTAGAACAATCCTGCCTTTGACTTTGTTTTAGTCAACTTTCCATTTGCGAAAATTGGTAGCAGTGAGTTTTACAACAGTTTCTTTATTTTTATTGTCTCTATATCGTCAGCCACAAAACATAGGGGCATATCTTCAATTTCCTTATATTTCACTTTCAGGAGAGGCAAAATACGATTTTTAACAAATTAAAAATCCAGTAAATTCCTTATAAATTGTGCTTCAAAAGAAATAATAGCATTAAATTTGGAGGCAATTATTGTAATGGGATTGTCTTAATATTTTTATTAAAAAATTTAATGGTGCATTTAATTACCTTTGTAATATTGATTTTTTGAAATACACCTTTATGTCATAACATTTTCATTACAAAAGTATGATACGCCTTTATGATTATCTTACAATTTGTGGTAACATGAATTAAAATAAATATGGGAATGTTATACTATGTGATGTTGTGATATTTATATAGTAATCAAGTCCTTTTATTTATATTTTTGCTTAGAATATTGATTTTTATGTTGTTACGCCCATACGTCACAACATAATATTTTTCAAAAAAAAGTTATCAGCTTTTTAAATGCAATAAAATAACTTGATGCATACCTACTTATAGTCCAAGAAGCGAACGTTGAAAATTAGCAAAACCCAAAAGTAATTGCAATAGTAATGTGTTTGGTGCCATTAAAAAGCATTTTTTCAGGAGAATAACATACTAAAAATCTACAAAAATCGCAAAATTGGAAAATATTCAATTTTAAGAAAATGTAACATATACAATAATACTAAATTTATAATTAAGTATAATCCAATATAAATATTATATTATAAACAAACCTTTTTTATAGTATATTTACAAAAGTTTACATACAAGTGTCAAGTATTACAATTTATATATAATAAACTATCAAATTAATAAAGAAATTACGAAGATTAATTTATTTTGAATGGTAGAAACCGTTTTATTTCTTCAAAACCAGGTGGGGGCTCAGAAAAACTATATTTACAGATAATTAAAAAATTATCCACCTGTTTTTTTGTAAAAATCTCCAATGTCTGAAAAGGTTTTACCTATCGGCCATGGTATTCGATGAAGAAGTGCACCACCATCTATAACACAGCTTGTGTCTTGTGATATGGTTTCTGTAGTATTTGTAACATGCTTCCACATAAAATTACTAAGTGATGGTTTATCAGCTTGGAGCATTATATTTGGAGCTTCGAATAGAGCAGGTAGATAGCTGCATAATTCATGTTTGAAAACATCATTTAGACTGCCGACCGCTGTTCCTGCTGTTATCAAACGTTGAAAAACAAGCTGAAGATCTATCGATACTGTTTCTGTATCAGTTACTTTCATTTTTGCTTCCATTGTTATCACTTTTTTCTTTTTTCGAAACACAAATTCTGTGACAGATTTATCAAGCATACACTCTATTATTTGTGATCCCACTTTACTAGCTTCATGTGCATTGACATTGTTATGTGCACATACCCCAGATTCAATGCTATGTAACGAAGTACACATTTGTTTAAATAGATTACAGTACTGAATGACAGATAACAATTTATGTATATCGTCAGCATATCTTTTTTGACGTGTAATTATCATATCTTTATGTTGAGAGCTTGTGGTATAGCTAATTTTTGTCACTTCTTGCATAGCATGATTAAATTCAGCACAAGCTGGAGTTGACAGCAGCCATGTAACTCTTTGTGATTCGTTCATTCCTCGACCTCGTGTTAACCCACCAGTTGCCTTGCCACTTCTCATTAAAACTTGTTCAATAACTAAATCAGTAGAAAGGCCGGACCAGTGTCTCTCAGTTCTTCGCACAGTACCTTCTGTAAACTTTCGATACGCGTCAACATGCTCTAACTGAAGCAGTGCAATAGATTTGGTATAGTTATTGTGTCCAGAAGCAGCTAAGTAAGGTAGCATTTCTTGTAAAGACTGCAAATGGAGATCCCAATTACCAGTGTGTTCAGCTATAATGAATTGCCTCAAAATCGATACCATTTTCATATATTGCAACTAAAGTTGATCAGTTGGAAAGTCATCAAATGAATTTTTACTGGCCTTCAAGCTGTCAGCAATGCGCTGGATAACATCTGAAGCATGGACATCTTCAATGAGCATAACGCCAGAAATTACATTATGGATACATCAGTAGCCTTAGACAAATCATCTGCACACGTTTCATTGCCCCCTGAGATTAAATGAGTTAAATTTTCATAATTTTCTTGATTTGACATAGCTTGTGTTCCATATGTTTCTTGCATAATAATTGAGTTTAATGCAGCAATAGCTGTTAAATGTCCACGTACTGCTCTTGCATAAGCTTTACCAGACAACATGTGTTCCACTGTTTTATTAGCATAAATCTGCTGAAGCAGAAATTGTAGACCAGAACCACCTATGATGTGACCAATTGAACCTAAAAAGCTCATTAAAGTGTGAAACCCACCAAGCCTTAGTACTATTTGTTTCAAACAACTGCTTTCTGGCTCGCTCTTCACAATTGTTTGTGCCTTCCACCACAAAGGCTGGTCAAAAGTTATTACTGGTGTTACATTATACTGTTTAGCGTGATTTGCTAAGAAGTGAAGGGTTGAATTCACACATATTATGTTTCCTAGATCCATATTTATTATAGGAAGAAACAAAATGCTTGCAGGTTTTTGACGATTTCCCACATGAATTGTTTGCATCATTCCTGCCCATGCCGGCCTTGAAGATGTTAAGAAAAAGGATATATCCCATGCTGAAATACTTTCGCATTGTTGCGAGAACAATGTAGAGTTATTGAGTCAATGTCACCAGAATTTGACAATTTGAAATAAATAGTTTGTGGATTTCTTTACTATAACAAACTGTCTCATGCGTGTCCATTTGATGGGTTGTCCATTATCTGATATTTTTATAGATTTGATTTTGTTTTCTTCACTAAAGCTCTTCCAATCGAAAATATTTGCTGGTATCAATTCTATGACTTTGTATGGTCCCGAAGATTTCTTCCTAGCTAAACGATACAACGCTGGTAATTGCGCCAGTATCATGACTTGACCAGCTTGTTTCACGACTTTTTCGCAACACGAGTGCACTGAATCACCCTCGTTTTTTCCATGTGATGTCTCGAAAAAGTGAATGGTAACCTTCTCTGTGGATTTGCTATTCCTAATAAAATGTAATAACATTGTAGGTATAATGGAATTAAAATTTTGGCACCGACAGTTGTAACCAAAAAGCCTTATTTTAGTTATACCATCCCTATCATTTTCACGAAACCAATCATACAAGACCGAACCCATTTCTGCAGTACCCCGTTTGGCTATTCCTTCATGCCACGGGTAACATGTCCCAATTTTGGAAGCCACCTCATAGATCGTATCTAATATACGTGGACAATCTTCTGGAATAAAATATACTAGAGTTATTGGTAATCGGTAGCAGAAGTGTTTGCATTAAATGAAATGTTGCAACACAAAGTGTATTATCACGTTGAGCACGAGCTTTGAATTCCTTTTTGAATTTTCTTGACAATTTCTTTTCTTTCTGATGCTCCTGGAATTGATATTCCATGTCTTGCTTCTGTTCATTGTTAGATTCGTAGTAAGTTTTGCAAAAACCACACATATCCTTTTTTGGATGGAGGAAGTTAATGTTCATTTCACCGAAGAAATTTTTTGTGAAGACTGAATGAAGCTTGATTTGTAATATTATGTTCCTCACAATGAGTACCATATAGTTGGTTCATGCGGGACAAATTCAAGTCCCTATTGAGATACTGCTTTGTGGTTGAATTTCTGCAATAGTGCGATTCAGTTCTAGATAATCTATTCATGTGGTTCTCTATTGATTTTCGTTTTTCAGCGTCTTCTTTTTTCTTAATATTGGAACGTCCTTCTCTTTTCTCAGCTGTAACTATGCAAGTATATTCAAGACAATGAATGGAGTTCCTGCATTGTTTTTCGGAAATATTCAATGTGTTTAATTTTTTTTTTATTCAATGATTTCCTGAGAACCAAGTGACACATATTAAAAACATGTATTGCCTCAGCGACTATTTCCCATTATGCGTGAGACTTTAGTTTTTGCTTGTTTCACATGTCGACAGATAACTTCTCGCTGTAAATCCAAAGAACCCATTTGGTAGAAAGAATTATTTATTTCCAGTTGTTGCTCATCTGAAATTGTTTTGCAAGATCTCTTGCAGGACAGATTACAGTGTTCACGTAGAATTCCTTTGCGAGAAGGAACCGTTTTCATTGTGATAGGACTGATATACTCTAAGCCCATTCCTTTTTGATTTGGCTATCGTTTTCTTATTAAATCGTTTAATCTTCTTGGGAGATGATACCGGAGTAGTTCCTTCAACCTCATATTCTTCTGGATTGCCTAAGGGCCATTCCACGGTAACGTACGGGAAAAAGTATAATGTTTTTAAAATTCAAATAAAGGTGGAACCCTGACTGTATATTGTACATAGGTAAAAACACTCTGAACAGGTGGCAAACATTCCATAATTTTATATAAATAATAATATGAACCAAAATATTAAATAGTTT
>JAUZND010006049.1:0-10925 GCA_034780555.1 Coelogynopora nodosa | reverse complement strand
CACCCTAAAAGGGGTGGTTGAAAAGGGTGTTACCTACCACCCTAAAAGGGTGCTTCTCAGGAACAACGTCAAACACCCTTTTTTGGCGTCTCACACCCTTTTTTCTAACAGAGTACGGTGGGTATTGGAATGTCATGAAACACATTACAGTTGAAAATAATATGTGCATTCTGGAACACACTAACACCTTGCTTCTGGATCTAAATGGGCTAAATAGACATAATATCACTCAAAATGTAGAACTTTGTTAACATAAATACATATTTTCGAAAACACTTCAGATGTTAGTTAAAAAATAATTAATAGTAGCTTGATGGGTATCAAGCCATACTATCCAAATAAAAATTAAATTGTCAACTTTATGCAATAAGTTTATAGGTACACCTCTATGAGAAACACTAAAAAGATATATATATAAGTGAATAATTAAGCCACAACTTGATCTTAGTTGAATTTGTTGGTCTTATTGATAGTTTTAAATAATTTATCATTTTAAGTGACCATTTTGTACTTAGAAACCTCGGCCAAATTAATAAAATTATTTAATTGTGGAGAAAGTTACTTTAATTGTTTTTTTTAACCCTTTGTACAAGTGTTTTTCAAAATACAATCGCAGTCGATGATTGTTTCCAAAATACATATATACAATAAGATTACAACCACACCTCACTGAGGACCGTTAAAGATATATACATATGAGTGAATAATTCATTAATAACATGATCTTAGTTGAAATTGTTAGTCTTATTGTTAGTGTTAAATATATATATATATAATAGTGATAGTTTTTGACTTCGTAGTAAATAAAATTATAAATTGATTTAATTATGAATTTTACTTTTTAACGAAAAGATTACCTTAGTAGAATTGTTTCATTAACACGTTGTACAATATTTTCTCAAAATCCAATTGCAGTAGGTGAGTGTTCCTAAATACATAATGAAACAGTTAAAAAATTCACTTAAATCATTAAAATTAAATCCGCCTTAAAACTTCAATTGACTTCACAGTAAAACTAAAAGTTAATTGAAGCAGTAAAATATGACAAGACTGAACCCTTCGCCATGGAAACATTAATAATAAAATATGTCCACCAGCTAAAGGCTAAATTATTTAAAATAATGTTATGTCATATAAGACATGTTAAAATAATTTGTTAAACAGGATTTATTAAAAAAATTATAAACGCAATATTAATTTTACAAGTAGTAAAATATTTGAGGAATTAGTCGCATAAGTTGCGCTCATGTTCCATATTATTAAACATAACATATACAATTATTCTTGAACAAAATGTTTTTAATTTTAAATAAAATATGCACTTAAACATAACTTCCTTGCAGAATTACAAAAAAATTAATAAGTAATTTCTTCCTCTAGATGTATTAGTCTGACATTGATTTATTTATTTTTCTTGTGTCCTAACAAAGTATACAATGTATGCCAAGAAAATGTTTCAATGTGTACAAAGATAAAAAATATATTTTTACATTGTTTATTTTAAACAAATACGAATAAAAAAAGCAAAATCACAAATAAGAAGAAAACTAAATGCTGACTTAAAAACCTTTATTCTAAAATAAATATAAAAGACAAATAACATAAACTTCAATGTTATTGACAAAATGGAAATAGTCATGAATACTAGATGACTTATATTTATACAAGGTTACATATTAAACAGATAACATATGAGGAAATATCAGACTTATTACATGCTGTCATTATAAAGACAATAATTTATGTTTCATTTAGAAACTGTATACTGTAAATGTGTAATGAACTGTTAGTCGTTAAGATGTATTAGCTTTTTGTTAAAATATAACATATACGTATTTCCGAAAATGTCCATTTTCGAACTATTTTGAAATAAACCAAACATGTATAATTCATGTTTCAAAATGTCATAAATCGTATCGATTTTAATAATCAAATGTTAGATCAAAACAATGAATATGTAAACTTAACGCATGAGGCAGATATCAGTAATTTATTAAAAACCACATATAAAACACATACTATGAAATATGTAAACCTTGTAATTAAGGTAATTTAAATGACCGAAAAGTCTAAATTAATGGAAGCGCGAAAGGTAACTTTTTTAACTCTAAATTTATATTTATAAAAAGGATAAGTCAACTTGTTTTGAAAATAATAAATTGTTCATGAAACATAATAATAATATAATTGTAATGTACGTCCTACAGCGACAAAATTTTGACCAACAAGGACACTTTTTAGAATTTTACAACATTTACACTTAAACAGATCCACGCCTGAATTAACATTGTATTTTAATAACATGACAAAATAGTAAAATATCTACTTAAAAAAATATATTACAAATTATGTGACAATGTGACAATGATAAAAGACAACATTGAAAGAAACAGACGCTGTTAGAGACCTTATAAAACGTGAATTAAAATGTAACAATAATGAAAATCATGTGTTGTTATAATAATACTTAAGCAGCATCTTATATGAATGAAATAACGCTATCAAAATACAGGATAAACGAATTATTGAAGAAAACTGTAATATTTAAAATGATATGAAAATATTAGTTATTCATATATTTAATAGTGATACATCAGATAATTTACAAGCCAGAATGAATAAAGATATTTTGTATGAAATTGCTAGACCCACAACTAAAACATTTAAGGGATCAATGTTAAACAGTTTCAAGATACGACGACAAAGAGTTTTTTATTTTCAGAAGAAGTGAACAATGTGTTACAAATGAATAATTAAATTGTTTCTATCGAGTACGTATACAAGCGTGTCTCTTCAATCGGGCAGACTCAATGAAGGATTTGTTACAAACGTTACATCTAAATGGTCTCTCGCCTGTGTGAATTCGAGTGTGTCTCTTTAAACTGCCGGATTCGGTGAAGGATTTGTCGCATAGCACACATCTGAACGGTTTATCGCCTGTGTGAATTCGAGTGTGTTTCTCTAAACTGCCGGATTCAGTGAAGGATTTGTCACATAGTACACATCTGAACAGTTTATCGCCTGTGTGAATTCGAGTGTGTTTCTTTAAACTCCCGGATTCGGTGTAGGATTTGTCACATATTACACATTTGAACGGTTTATCGCTTGTGTGAATTCGAGTGTGACATTTCAACTGACCAGACTGTGTGAATGATTTCTTACATTTTTTACATCTACATAATTTCTCGCCTGTATGAATACGAGTATGGTTCTTCAAATTGCCGTATTTATTGAACGTTTTCTCACAGACGTTACATCTAAACGGTTTCTCGAATGTATGAATTAGCATGTGCTGTTTTAAAGTATTCAACTGATTAAATTCTTTATTACAAATATTACAACAAAAAGTTTTCTCGCCATTTTGAATGTGAGTTTGTATACAATTAAAAGTAGTGACTGATTTGTCGCAAATATTACTTTTTAATGATATCTGTCCTAGCCGAACCATAATAGGATTTCAGAAAGGAGTTATAGTGTATTATATCTTTAATATATAATTCTTAACTTATTCTACTGAATTTGTGAGTTTTGTATATTTAGCTATTCTGACAGTAATTTTGAACAAATATGAAATTAAATGTTTTTCTCATTGGAATATATAATGTGCACTTTTATTTCTTTAAATCATCCGGTCAATGGTTAATCTGGCTTCTAAAAACTGGAAAGTGGTGTAGCTATTAATCTAAAATATATATTAAAAAAAAAAAATTCAAATGTATAAATAAAAAATTGAAAACAGTAACAGAATAAAAAATGTAAAATAAAAACATAATAAAGACTCCATATCTTTTGGTTTGTGTTGTTTGTTATATAATAACTATTATCATCAGACAAACTTTAGGGTTAGGTAGTGCCAGAAATATAAACTATACTGATTTCACAAATTATGAGATAGCAAAATAAATAGAAAACAAAACGTAGCTACCATATCAATTTGTCGAAATTTTAGATTTTTAAATAGTATCAAATTAGAAAATATAGTTTATAGGAAAAGTTACTAGATTCACAATTTATGTTATTGAACATATAGAAATAACTATAGCTACTTAATAAAACAATATTGTTTACTTGAAGTATTGATAATTTATGATATTGCAAAAACCACAATTTTGTAATTGAGAATCAAACATTATGTACCTACATTCAGTAATTAACAGCTTACCTCATAAGGATTGTCTCTTTAAAAGTGATATTAGGCGATGTGCGTGTCTATAATATGCAAAAAAGGGATAGAAAGGTATAATATTAGATACTATTGTAGATATCCAATACGTATTAGAAATACATCTAACATTACAATTTACTTTTATGTTTACCATAAACTTTGTTGATAATAAATTAAAAAATAACAATAGCATAACTCTAAATGTATAGTTATAACGAGAACTATTATAAAATTTTGAACACAGCAGTATCAAAATGTAAATGCAGCTTTATTGTGAGTTCCTAAAACATACAAAACAATTATTAAGGCATAATTTTAAGAACAAACTATGTATTTAGTAAGTTTACTATAAAATGCGACATGTCCATACTCATAGAACTGACAGAGTGGAGAGTGGGGTAAATATGACACCAATTTTCTTTTAGAACCGCAAAATCTAGTTGTTCAATAAAGATGAGATTTTTCAATCACTGGCTAAATATATATCTGTTACGTCACTTTTCAGTTTTTTAAATATATATCGTACATGTATATTAGTATATGTGACGTCATCATTTAACCATCTATTCATAAAAAATATATTCAGTATAGTCCAATATATTTAAGTTTATAGCTATTTGAAATACTATTAATACATATATTTAGAAATAATTAAACTGATATTGATTAAAAAAGTACAACTTTTTTATGATTTAACACAAGCAAAACATCTGAATTAATTATCGCATGCAGAAATAAGAATACGAATTCACAAATTATCAAACTTCTAAAATTATTTATTATATATCATAAACAGTTACATATGCGTAGTCCCTTGCCAGTATGAATGAAGGTTATTTATTTGAAATTGCCAGACTAACCATATAACATATCGGAAAGAGTATCATTAAATAATACACCGCGATGAATACTAATTGATTTTAAACTGATTAGCACTAGCAAACAATGTAATATAGATAAATATTGTTTCTAACGAGTGTGAAAGCGATTAAATATTCTAACACAATCAGACTAAAATAATTATTTTTTACATACAAAAATTTTCGCCAATATAAATGCGAGTTATTCTTAAAAATGCATAGATGATTAAAAAATCTGTCACTCTTTCGTAATAAGAATGTTCAATAATTATTATTATAATACCATTAATATTTATTTATCTAAACTAATTGATACTTTGAGATTAAATAAGTAACAATAAAGCAATTAAATCATCATGTGAATAGGTGGTATCTTTTTTATTTTAATTTTGAAAGCTTTGGGAGGTTCCAAAAAATGTGCATGCCATATATGAAAGGTTGCTCAGGTAGGTTCTTAAATCCACAGGATGGAACATATCTGTTCCATAAAATAATATAATTTAAGTGGTAATCAGCAGTATGATATATCCAGTTCAAAATAATTAGGTGATAAATAAGCAATAAAAGAATTAGAAAAATAATTTTTATAAGCTTATATAATCTATATGTTATATATAAATATCAAATAATACTGGCATCACCACCAAGTTTTATCTATGTATTAAACCTTTGTTCCCAATTTTAGAGGGACGATTTCATTGTTTGCTTCTATTTAATTAACAATGCTATATTAATTAATTAAATAAAATATTTTGAGTTGGACAAATAATTTTGAATAATTAATTTAATAAAATGTTATACAGTATGTATCATGAATGTGAAAACATTTATTAAATATATTAAATTATGTATTATATTTATTAATTAAGGACTTTATAATATGTTAACTATTTTTATATAAGGTAATATGCGTGTAAATATAGATATATGTTTTATTATGTTTGTAATATATGAAAATAGACTTGCAGCCAATTTTGTGGCACATATTAATGTAATGAAATCACTGTTATATATAATGTTTATATATTTTAATTAATTAATATAGCAAGGTTAATAAGTTAGAGAAAACAATGAATTTGATCTTTTAAAATTGGATGCAAGTCTATTTTCAAATCAGAAATGAGAATGGTGTAGTACTTAGTGGTTTTGGCAGAAGAGTGAAATCATGGACATCCACGAAGCAAGTAACATGTTCTTACATATTTGTCAGTTAATGATGATGAAGTTGATCATAACGAAAATACGATATCAATTTTATTGGCAGTTTTTTCAAAATCAGTTGCAATTTATTTTAGAAATATCTATTTAGCATTAATCGCGTTCTCATGTGTACATTATAAAATTCGCATAATTAAGAAGAAATTCCCAACACTGCAAACCTAACACAACCCCATTTTTTATTACAGATTCTTGCGTTTCAAACAGATTCTTACAGATTCAAAAAAATCTTATTTTAAGGATATTTTTGGTGGAAATCCGACAAATGGCGGAAGATTCTTATGTCTGATATATTACAAATGTAATTAATAAAAATGAAATATTGTGTTTGTAATATATGAAAATAGAATTGTGGCCGATTCTGCAGTCGATTGTAGAAGTCAAATCAGCTACAAATCTATTTTCATATATTGCTAATGTAATATTACATATATTTACACATACAATGGTTGTCTATTTTAATTAATTAATATAACAATGTTAAAATAAATACATGAAAGAAAACATTAAATTGTTCTTTTAAAATTGGCCACAAGTCTATTTTCATATATTACAAAATATGTAATATTACATATTATAATATTTATATATATGTATTACCATATATATAAATAGTTCACATGTTATAAAGTTACTAATTAATAAATAACTGACAAACATATTTTAATTTAATAAACTTAATGTAATATATTTAGAAAACTTAATTTAATATATTTAACAATACATATATTTTACACACATAATGAAAAATTGAATTTAAAAAATAGGATAATTGAACAAAGCTTTTATATATTAACACAATATGATTAACTGTGATCATCGTTAAATGCCTGTTAACTGGTATTTGAAAATATTATTAAATTCTGGAATTGTTGTAAGTATAAATGTAAGCTATATTCAAAACTATAAAACAATAACTAAACTGCTGAATATGGCGAATTTAACAATGAAAATAACAACTACTATGAAAGAGTTATGGTGAGGAACTTGACATAACACTGATAAATCTATACAAAATAAAAGTACTCTAACTACAACTATAAGAATATGTGTAACACATATGAGTAAGGAATCAAATAAGTGGGAAATGACCAAAGAGATAAAAACATAAATGTGAAAATATTATTACTGTCTAAATGTATTATTTTACTAATACTGCTACAAACATCATTTAAAAATAATTTAAAATTTGGGTTCAAATAAAAATAAATGTGAAAATATTAGCACTTGGCTAAATGCCATATTTGACAAATGCCAGTTGAACCAGCATTTACATTTTATGATTACCTAGTATGATAGCCTTATATTAATAACATATGATCATTATATATACAGACCACATGTGATATAGCATTTTAATTAATAAAGCTACTAAATTACATCAAATTTACATATATTTAATATCCATATTTCTTATCAATAAAGCTTTTAAATCAATTAAAAGTATATATTGCATGTGGCTATAAAATATAAGTTAATTTGATGCAATTAAGAAGCTTTATTAATTAATGAAAATGCTATATAACACATGCACTGTAAAAAAATGGCTTGATTTTTATCAGATGGCACCTCAAATTTAGGCAGCACACTGCCTGATACTAAGATGGTTTAATAATTGCAGCTGATTATCAGGCACTTTGTGATAATCAGGTGCTTTCTGAGTATTAGGGTTTCTTTAATACAATCTCTGATATGTATAAAATATTATTATTATATGTTTTACAAATATGTTTACACTATTTTTAACTTGAGTATTCAGAATACGCATAGGGAAGAAAACTACACCAAATATTCATATGGAAGCAGACACAAAAAAATGATTTATTAATAAATATTTAAAGAACTTTTAATAAACTTATAAATAATCTTCTATGTAATTTTTATTGACAATATTATTTGATATATGAAATACATTATGATAATCAGGTGGTCCAATAACAGTGGCTGATTGTCAGGTACTCTTTACTACAATTTCTGGATGTGTATATACTATACTACAAATGTAAATTTATAATATTATTGCAATAATATCATGTGTATATAATAATATAATTTATATATTTTACATCATTTTAAACTTCAGCTTTCAGAATATGCATAAAAAGGAAAAAAAAACTATGCAAAAATATAAATATATGGATCCAGACTTGCTGAGAAGAATGTCACATATGATGCACATAATATATATATTATTAAATGATTATGAATGGGTATAAATATCATTGTATATATATTAATTATATGCTATAAAACTAAATTATAAACTTAATTAATTCTATTAATTAAAAACATAATGCACATTGCTCTCAATTATATATATATATATTCAAATACACTATATTATTTGATGTAAGGAATAAATTATGAAGGCTATAAAGATATCCATCTATGTTGTACCTGACTTGGAGCCTGATGATACTGACTACTCTGAAGATTCCCTCCAAGATGATGAAGAGTCTGTACACGAGGTTATAGTGACCATACCATATGCTGCTGATATGCCTAGACTGAGGAACTCATGAGTCTGCTAAAAATATATGCTTATTTTTTACTAAGTCTATAATAAATTATGCTATTCTGCACATGTCAGATTAGGGTGCACATGTGCATAAATCCTGGGCGGGAATGTGTACTGAGAATGACAAGACAGCTCTCATCACTGCACATATCAGCACACTCTGTCATGTGTACATTTTTAGCCCTGGTATAATACTATACAATAAAATAATATTATTATTTTATTATATAAAGTAGGAACAATGTTTATTACATTATGTACATAAATAACATACAATATAGCATTTTAATTAATAGCAACTTGAAATTACATTATAGACATAGTAACTCACATTTAATAGATCATGTAGATTATTAGATTACATAGATTATTATTGGGGTAACCATGACAAAACATTACCACAACAGAACATCACCATGAAAAAATAGATAATTATAAATAAAAATAAAAATGATTCTGATAATCATCCAGCTAGAGGGACTAAGAATTATTTGTCCATTTAATAATTATATTAGGTCCCTACTTTTTCCTGGATTACCTGATCAAAACAATGAAAATGAAAAATTTTGATAGTAATACAACTTTAATAATAAAAAAACATTACAAAAGAAAATAAATAATGTATAATAAACAACCTATTATTGAAAGAACACCTAACTGAACATTAGAATAGTAATAAATAAAATAACTAAACATTTGTGATTGGCTTGCCCGATCACAAGTGCACTTTACTAAATTGTGGAATGTGGTTTACGGAATCAAAAAAATAACTTCTATTTCGACTGTTTTGCATCATATTAGAATAAAAAATCATGTGATCGGGTACAAAAAAGTTACCCAATCATGGTATATTTCACTGAAATATTCCTATTTCGACTTTTTCACATCATAATAGAATGAAAATTTGTGTGATCGGTACAAAAAAGTTACCCAATCAGGGTATATTTCACTGAAATATTACTATTTCGACTGTTTCACATCATATTAGAATGAAAGATCATGTGATGGGCTAATTTTTACTAACTGCAAAAATAGACAATATGTTTTGAATTTGTTGTAGCTTAAAATGGTCATAATAAGTCACATCAAATGTTTTATCAGTCGAATATGATATCTAAAACAGTTTTAATAGAGATATTTTTCGATCTATGAGCCCTGATCGGGTAACTTTTTTGGACCCAATCACATGTTTTATTGGTCGGATATGATCTATTAATAGTGATATTTTGGTCTATGTGCAACCTTATTGGGTAATTTTTTGGAACCCGGTTTTGTTCACATGTTTTCTCATTCAAATATGATATAAAATAGTTCTAATTGTGATATTTTAATCTATATGACCTGATCGGTAACAAATTTTACAACCTTCATTTTTTGTTCATTCAGTCAAATATGATTTAAAACTGATTTATTAGTGATATTTTGGTATAAATAGACCCTGAACAGATTATTATTTTGTATATCCTATCACAGGATTTCATATGCTGCGTAGGGTTATATACACATACTATAGATATATATTTTTCAGATAGAAAAATGTTTTTATAAAATTTTATTTATATATTAACTTTTAAAGCTGGACTATTATTGAATATTTTGAAGTTTTGCACATAGCCATATTTATTGCACTTATTGTATTATAAAGATATTCGAAAGTTCTGCTTTAATATATTATTAATATAATATAGCCTATTCATATAATCCCTTTTTTAATAAAAAAAATGTTTTAATAAAATAATTTGTGATCAGGTGAGATTCATGTTTTAGAAATCCGTATTTTAGTAGTCATTTTATGAGTGGGTCCACATTCAGTGTTTTAGTAATTTGTGATCAGGTGAGAAATCTGTGTTTTAGCAATCTGTATTTTAGTAGTTGTTTCTTGATAAGGTCCACATTCCATGTTTTAGTAATTTGTGATTGGGTGAGAAATCCATGTTTTAGGGTGGTATGCTGATGCTTAGGTTAACTAATCGATGATTAGGAAATTGACTAATGTTAAATTTAATGTCAAATTTAAGTTAAATTTGGCTAATTGTTAAATTTAATCATAGATTAAATAATTTGGTATGCTCGTCTAAAAAATTAATTAACAATGCGTGTGATTGGATTAAAGATTTACAGCAGTAAGTTGTGTGTATCCTTTCTACTGCCTAATATATTACTT
>JAUZND010006048.1:0-10925 GCA_034780555.1 Coelogynopora nodosa | reverse complement strand
CTGTAGGACATATACGCGTTTTATGACACTAAACACAACCTGTGTTCCTGTAGGACATATACGCGTTTTATGACACTAAACACAACCTGTGTTCCTGTAGGACATATACGCGTTTTATGACACTAAACACAACCTGTGTTCCTGTAGGACATATACGCGTTTTATGACACTAAACACAACCTGTGTTCCTGTAGGACATATACGCGTTTTATGACACTGCAACTAAAACCTGCTTTAGGATATTATAAATTGCATGTGCTACTATTGTTCTAATTTTAAACTTTCACAGTGTGTATTAGTGTTATAGTTCTTTTATGCAGTTGTAACAGTTTAACTAAAATCTCAGTGAACTTTTTTCTCTTTTAACTAAATTGTAATATTGTTTTTGACTCAAAACCTGTGTTCTTTGATATGCTTAATGAGCCTGTAACCATTTTGCAATCTGATTTTGTTTATTGATACTCTTATGTACTACTACTAACTTATGTGTTGTATTATATATACTATATAATATAATACTAAACTAAATACTTTATGGTTAAATATTCTTATGTGATTTTGAACAATTTATTCTTACAATTTATCTTACTTTTCCTAAAATATTCAATTTATCAACTTCATGTTTTAGTATGAAAATGTTCACCTACATAAAATATAAAAAATAATGGCTGCAATAATTATTTTATTAGTATTTTGTTGTTTTATTATTAAGCGTTGTCACAATGGAAAATGATATAATTATTTAATCAAGACTGATATAACACTAATAACTTATAATATTATAATAAATAATTTATGATAATTGCCAATTGAATATGTCTTGATTAGTAAGTCATGATAAATAAGTACATTATCGAAACTGGAAGATGTTCTGTTTAAACATATTCACACACTATGTTGTCATCCTCGAGAAACCTTCGATTTTCGTGAATAAAAACCCTCTGAAAACCCTCGAATTGAAATCTGTTGATTTCGTACGAACCCTGTGTTTAAGTAAGGTGAATAAAACGGTTTATAGAATCAATCCTGTATCTTGGTATGGATCAACATTCTGAAGAACAACTGATTAAAAAATGTATAGTGCGTAATTCATTAAACTCCACTATATTTTATAATCTTTATCAATGAAATTATACTTTCTCAATATTCCGATCTATGATAAACTTTGACATTTTCTAATATTGTATGTATACCAATAATAATTCAGTATTAATAATAATCATCAAATAATCAATATCAAAACTAACCAAAAATGTATTTTCCCCACATCATTTTAAGGATAAAAATATAAGTTCAAATAAAATTTGATTATATGCCTAGGCTTTAATTGGTATTATTTTATCCATTTATTTTTTTAGGTTACAAAAGAAAGCTCCAGTTCTGAATCACTATCTTTTGTGAAAATTGTAAAACTACAAGAGAAGGCTCCAGGAATCCAATGGCTGCCTCTGTTGCAGGCCTTTGGCAAGTTCAATAAAGATTCAATAATCATTGTATCCAACCAGCCCTATATAGCGGGAGTGTCAAAAATCATCATTGACTTATCAAGTACTTCCGATGGCCTCAGGTATGAAAAAGCCTATTTAGACGGCAATTATATGTATATATCCTCTAGATCCGTAAGTTACTTAAGTTAAGATATTTTCAACCTGACAGTATACCTTGTAATGATTAAAAATTAAAAAATATTTGGTATAAATTAATATTTCCATCCAAATAAAATACAATTATTTATTATGCAAACATTTATATTATTTACATTTACTATATAGTATTCTGGTTATCCAGTAGTGCTTATAGGATGTTATGAAATAACCTGAATTATACGGTAAACATATTTAATATAAACATATGTAAACATATTATTTAATTGAACAACGTAAATCTATATACAGCGTAATTATTGCCCGAGTTATAAACTGGAACAAGTACGAAATATCAATTTATCTATGAAGCAACTTTCAGCAAGGCCTATTTAATGGATAATTAGTATTCTATATATATTATATATAAACTTGCAAATTACAAATTGTAGAACTTCAACTTTACCACGATTCCAATATTTCGCAGGACGCTTCAAAACTACCTCGCCTGGCGGATCGCATTTCGCTATTCAAATTTCGCAGGCGTCGAGTACGCTCAAGCCGCCAGATTTGTCGACGAAGCAACCGGGAGTGGTGACCGGCGCAACTTTCTGTACACCTCGGAGAACCTCTGTCTTCGGGCCGTGTATAAGGCGCTGCCTCACGCTGTTGATGCCCTGTTCTATCGGGACTTTGAAAATACACACGCTGCTGTAGCACTTGAGGTGTGATGATATTTATTTAATAAGTTAATAATAATAGAATAAGAAATATACCACTGTATTATATAGCGATAATATTATAATAAAACGGTAACTGTGCGGATGCGAACTTTTTTCCTATTTTCGTTCTATTTTCTATTTAAATGTATCATTTTAATTCATATGACATTTTGTTTACCTGTTTTTCTATATTTACTGTTGACTTAAAAGATTAATAATTTCTCTAATAATTTCACTTAATTTTAATTCAAATGCTTTCATTTATAGTATGACTATAATATGTAATTACCTTCAACAAAGAACATCAGCTCTATTTCAGTAATGAAAAAATAACCATCAATAAATAAATTTTTTATTACTTAAACTTTTCAAAATTATAGTTTTAAAAATAATTTTAAATATATTTAAATAGATTTCAATAGATTTTGTGTTATCTTTTTGAACTATTTTTTTATTTTAAGCCGCATCAGCTCTCTACTTATGATAAACAATATTTATGAAAATCAATTATAAAGCGCGTCATATAGTCGTTTTATATGGTCAATAAGTTCGTAATAAAATGTAATTCAATAATCTCTTAATGACGTTGATCTTGGCGTTGATAGTATATTTATTGACTTTTGAACACGACCAAAATGGCTAAAAAATTATTTCGGTAAAATATTTTAGAATAATCGATTTGATGGTTCACAACGAAAATGGTGAATTGATTCTAGTAAAATTGGTGGGTAAGGCATCTTGTTTATAACTTAGAATATTTGCTATTATAGTCATACATCATGTCTTACGAGCTCTAACGTACACCCTAATTTCTTCTTTTATGAGCATTTTTAATAGAAAACACCCGCAAAAAATCCATAAAATTAATCAAATAACTCCTAAAGCAAAAATCATTAGTTGCGCATCAAGAAAGGGTATACAGACCGATGCATATATAATATTATTTACTGAAAATATTTCAATTATAACTGTATAACATTTTGATATAATGTTCATTATAATTTACTGGGAGTTTAAAAGTAGGCTTTGTATATACGTACATAATTCATGAATACTCGATTCCAAATTTTTCTCTCTTTATACGAGTACATGTTGACACACTTGTAAATATATTTAATAATGTTTAAATTATTAAAAGATTTAAATTGTTGTTTCAAAGTTAAATTAACATTAGAGTGTTCGGAAATCTTTAGCTTTTAAGTAAGGCTATTACAATTATGTTTATCTTAAGCAAATGCTGTGCAGTGAAATGAGTGCAATCACATATATTGAATATACAAACGAAAAGTAATTTTAACGAATCTCTACAAAAATATAGATTTCGTACCCGCTACATGCGCACTAAAGTTGTGCCTTTTAGAGTCTAGAATTTAATAATAAAGATTTCGAATAAATTTATAAATAATTAATAGAACTATATAGCATTTGCTTATTATTGATTATGACTGTGTGATGCTTACTGTTACACTCTTGAACATCCTGTTCAATCCGTATGTGCGTGATTGAATAACACACTAAAACAGCTATCCGAAAATAGAAGTTATAGAAATTGTATTATAATATAACATAACATAAACAAAGCGTATTTATAACGACATTTTCAGTTCGATTACAGGTATAAGGCGCTAGTTTTAATAATAATGATTGAAATACTTTTATATTATCTAGTCACAATTGAAGCAGATAATCTGTTACGATTCCAAATAATAGGACCATTGTATCAATGTCATCTACATATATTATGTTAAACTGTAATAATTTATTTATTTATTAAATATATTTTTCTATCTGCATCACCTACAACGAGCAGGTAATTCACTACTGGAAATCGATGTGGTGTCGCCTGAATAACGCCGTCACTGAATTACTAAGATATGTTAAATTCCCCATCTGATTTTTGGTTTGTCCGGGTCTGAATAATCCAGTCTCATATTTTAACAGGATTGGAATAACGCCGTTGCTTATTTTATCTGTTTTTATGAATAACGTCCTCACAATGACGCCGTCAATACATTTACACGAAACTGAAATTCGCCCCGCCTGAATAACAAGTACTGAAAAATACAATGCGGAATAACTAGGTCTAATTTTTTATAGAGTCGGAATGACGGCATTATTCATGGTATTTGAAAAAGTTAGTGACGGCGTTATTCCGACCCTGTCAACATATGAGACGGCATTATTCCGGATTGTATTTTTCAGCTAAGTTGTTATTCAGGGACGATGTTATTTAGCGTTATTTAAATTCATGTAAATTTAATCACGGCGTTATTAAGTTTCGTGTTTCGTTTCAGTTTCGTTTCAGTTTCGTGACACTATTCAGTGACGACGTTATTCAATACTGGGAAGACAGTGGGTTTATTCACACTACTCATGAGTAGATAACATATTGTATATTAAAAGACACTGGTCTCCAAATAGGTGCGGATTCGTGATATATAATCTCAACACTTTCATTATGGAACAATTGTGTACACCAATCGTATTTTGTGTCCGTCAAAGTTTTGACTGGTATTTTCTCGGGTTTATAATCTCTTAATACTATTAGTAATGTGTTGAAAATGTTACTTCTACTGCTGGCTTTGTAGGCTGTGATAATTACATTTATATAATTTCGATTTTTGTTTTCAGCTTAAAAATATCTTCATTGATTTGAAGAAAACTATCTTCGCGGAAACTAAAGCATTGAAGTGGTTGGATTCATACACACAATTGAACATTCAGCATCGGGTATATTAGTTTCACTTTTTAACATATAATATATAATACATTTTTTGATGTTTACCCGGTTTAAAAGAATTTGCGTAAAAGTTTAAAAAAATAGTCTCCGCATGGAATAATCTAACAACCAATTTTGTGTTTTTATCTCAATAAACATTATGTATTGGACAAATTAAATAAATATAATATATATATTAGCGACGTACACACTATTTGAATTTAATATCAGTACATTTTTATACATATAGTGGTAATTTAAATTATTTACAAAAATTAATTTTGGGAGTTGAAAATAAAAAATAATTTAATAAATTCAATTTGTTCAGAAGGATTATAACAGTCACACCAATGTCGCAAGTTAAACATCATTATATATTATAATACTTTTAACTGTATTGTGTACTGTTCATGAAAAATGTTTATCTAATCCGTATTTTAATAATAACAACTATATTCAAACGCTTTCTTTGTTTTCTATATCAATAATGGGGAAGTAGACTAAATTAATTTCACTTCGTTTTAACAGCTGGTTTATTATTTTATTAACTAAGTATATCTGAGTATAATATATATTTCCAATATAATTTAGAAACTAATAAATTAATTTTTTTGTAGGTATACTGTAATAATAAAATGTGTATGTTGGTAGACATTTGAACAGTCCAACACTATGTTTTATTACAATTATAATTAAACTTTCTTTCAATATATTGTACTAACAATTATAAACAAAGCGACACACCCATATATCTGCTCTTGTTTATGAAATCGATAGTCGAAAATATATATATATTTATATTAAACAGCAGTGGAATTATTTATTATTTTAATATAACATGCTGTTAAAGGCGAATAAAAGTTAGTGTTTATTCAATTATAAACAGACTTCAATTATAAACAAACTAACAGTACGATAATGAACATATAATTTTCTAATTTGATTGTTATTGCGTCACTTTACGGATTACAGAATATTATTCAAAAAGTAGACTATTGAGATTATATCAAAGTTTTTTTTAATTTTTTCAGATTGAGACAACTTCAACTCGTTTTATTGGCCAAGGCAACAACAGAGACGCTGTAGACAAATTATATAGTGAGGTAACGTAAGAGTTTAGCGTACATTTATTTTATAAGCTACTTCACTTACAAGTAAGTAGTATAGTATATAACAATATTATAATTTTTAATATTTTTATATTTATTATTCTAAATTATGTTCAGCTAAAAGTCGGGAATGACTTCAAAGCAAACTTAAAAATGTGGAATGCTTTCGAAAACAGCCTTACTCTCGATATATTGACAAACAAGAACAAGAAACTAGATATTTTGTGGACAACGTTACCTGACAACAGAGTAAGTGAACCCAGCGTGTCAGTCGACAAGGAGAGTTCCTATCTCACTGTTACTCAAGGATTTCTTCAATACCCGATGTTCGTGTTGGGCTTTAATAAGAGCGGTTTGTACGCAAATGTGGGATCTCGCATGGGTAGAGCTCTGTTATCATCAATCTTGGAATCCGGTGAGTTTAAAGTTGAATTATGTTAAATACTTTGTTATTTGTGACTATTTTATAGCAACGGTCATATAGATAGCATTAATTGCTGTCCAACCTATTCGTATAAGTTACAGCTATAGGTAGCCATTTACAGCAATTGAAATCCTAATCGATAATTTGTAATACATCTGACAGATCGATAAGCAAGATAATTAAACAATCGGGTATCAAAATATGTTGTTTATTTTATATGTTAACTATTTATTGAATAACTCAATTTCAGTATAATACACATATCATTATTTTTATTGTATCTATTGACTGCTTTTAAATAAGTCATTATTCCGTCTTTTGGAAATGCTTTAAATATGTTGGTGGTGATAATAAAGATTCGCCAATAGAAGTAAAATGTGTTAAATTTACAAATGTCAGGCTAATGTTTTTTTATATTATTGGTAATCATTGAGTAATGTACGTAATCATACGGAAACTAGGAGAAGTTCTATTCATGCAGTGCAATTATGTTTTGCCATATTATCTGGTTCTTATTGCTTCTTATATGGATCTATTGCGTTAAGTTTTATGTGTAAATGTAAAACATGGCTGTGGACCACTGTATTGAAAAATATATTTAAGGATTATAATAATAAAGTTATTCACTGTCCACTTTTCCTTATTTAAAACGTCTTTTTGTAATATTAGAAATTATGGTTTTACATTTAACTGATTCTTTTATTATTAGCTATGTTTGTATTGCTATAATTTAAAATTGTGATAATGCGCCTTGATGCTACAAAAGAAATTGACATAATATTGTTGATATGCCCTCAAATATATGCTAGTAGACTCGCAACATTAAGATAAACTATATAGTTTTGAAAAATTACATCATTTTTATTGACCAACTAAAAGATTTCAACTGCAGGAATACACTTGATCTTATTCAATATTTAACGACTGAAATAATGATAGATCCAATGAATCCAGAGTGCCTAAAATCAACGGAATAGAGAGGCGTAAACCAGTGATTAAAAATACAAGTGCTATAAGGTTGTGTTTTTTCAAATGATACATATTATTTCAAATGATACATATTATTTCAAATGATACATATTATTTCAAAAAGTCACGTATTTTAAAATAAATGTATTCTTTAGTGTGAAATTGGTTTTTTGTTTAACTTTCAGGGATATTTTCGTAACTTGTTGAGTGTTGCTACATACAATATTTTGGAGTTTATATAAGTTCTTATGAAAATTATCATTTTTTAGAATAATATTGTATATACAATGTAATATTATAATTATATACGCTATTTAATTAATAATAAGTAAGCACTAAGCGCAGAGCCTGTACAAACAGCGGAGAGACAGAGCACTACCGGTTTCGAGCTATTCAGCTCTCATCAGGTACCCTAGTCTCCCTACTGATGACTGGATTGCAAGTAGTACTTATTAAAAACCCAAACAAATCGTCAAAAAAAAGCATTTTGAATAGTAAAACATTAGAGGTAGTAATTCGGGGATATCCACCAGCAAAAACCACATGATGTGAATAATAATAAGTAATAATAACATAGTATTTTAAAATTATTATTAACTTTTTAAACATATTTTATGAGTTTTTTTATATTTGGTATAAAATTTGTCTCTGTCACTCTTTAAAGGTAAAGGGAATGCCGATCATTATGGAGTTCAGTGGTCCAATGCATCTTCACGAGTCTTCTCTGACCATAAAAAGTGTTTATTCGATAAATTGAATGCCATAAAGGCTGGACCTTATTATATACCCATGGAGAAGAAATATGAAACAGTGAGTTTGAATGAGTGTAGTCAACCATAGTGCGCTGTCCTAGTGGGTTGAGTCTATTTTAATTAGAAAATTAAGGTCTCAAAAGTTAACCAAGTAATTACATATTATCTATTCTTAAATAAAGTTAAAGTAAAACAATAAAAAATACAAAGCAAAAGGTTTTTTTTATTTATGAAATTAAGTATTTTGAAATATTTTCTATACTTTTTTCAGTTTTTCAAATTAAAAGACTTTTTGAATAAAGAAGTATAATTGCGTTATTTGTTAATAACACATTTTTTAACAGCAATGATCCAATAGAAGTTTATATTTTCATGCAGAAAACTGATTTAAGCCAATACTTTGGATGTGGATAAGTTTGATATATCGATTTTAATTTATATTATTTTTGTTAATTATAGTCAACAAATAATTTGTGTTGCTTATAGTTTAAATTTGAAAATGTAACTTTTAAAAAAAACTACATATTTTATAATATTATTGGATATGATATAGCGAATTCAGCGAGAAAATGTCTTCTTTTACAAAACCATTTTTTAATGATAAAACCATTTTAATATTTAAAAAAAATATCATCAACAAAATTAGGTTTAAAATTTAATATTCATGCGTATATATAGAACATCAGTATATACAATATATATATATATATATATATATATATTTGGCGTCGCTATAAATGAAATTGGAAATAAAATGCAAAATCGAAATATTGCTTTGTTATTTACTTAATTGTCTAACACTATTCAAAATATTCAAAATAATATATATATATCGTTGTGTGTTAGTTAATATAATAATGTTTAAAAATCAAAAATAGAATACTCAAGCAGTTTTTTAAACTGTGATTTATTAATTTTATTGAAAAAATTCTGCGCATTTTATTATTTTCAATGATTTTCTATATAATTAATGAACTATGTTTAATTTAACTTATTATTTTTAAACATTTTGTGAAAAAAAAAATAACTTGTTCTCACTATTTAAATATAGTTTTCTCATTTTTGAAGTTATTGTTATAACCGAAATGTAAAATGTTAGGTTTATTTACGTATCTACACATTTTGATTAAATTTATATGTTTGTGATTAGTTTTACAGAAAATTGTTTATTTATTTACATATTTTATTATTTCATATTTTGTATTATTTATTATAATATTAATTATATTTTTATACTGATTTATTAATAATATAGTACACTAACTCTATTATGTACCTACCCCAATTCACATTTAACCAATTTTCACCAAAATATACAACTTATATTTATTTATCCTAGTTGTTTAGCTGGAAAACACAAATTTTATTAAATTATTTTGTATTAAATTTCGTATTAAATTTTGTATCGATTTTATATAAATATCCTCTAGATAAGTTAACTATATTGCATACATTATCTAAATTGTTTCATTTCTATGTTGTTTTCCTTAAAAGGTATCCTTCCAGACAAATGACACTTTAGATGTAAATGACATTATTGTCGAAGTGGCCGCCATGAAGTATGCCCTTTTTGTACGTTTGCAAAATTTTCACTTAACCAGTATTATTATAGTTATTTATGACTTCGCGTTCATAATGTTGCCTCCGCGTTCATTTCAGGCCCTGCAAGGTTTAACAAATTTTGATCACATTCCTATAAATGCAGCAAATAAAAAACTTGAAAAGCGGTCGAAAGAATATTTTGTGTCCTACGCCCAGGTATGTTTCATATTTCAACTATATTCTGTGAACATGAATTTGTAATAACCTTTTATGCTATTTAACACCGGTGTTATTTGTTTTGAGACTGTTTTTTCTGAGTTTAAAAAAATAATTTTATATTTTCTGTATTAATTTCCTGTTTATTCCAACAGTGAGTTCAAATAATATACCCGAAATTCGCGCATATACTCAATTTTCAAAGTCCATATTCGAATATTCTTGAATATACTCAATTTGTTTATCTATTCTTGATTTTGTTGTATGCTCCTAAAATTGCTATATTTAAGACTTATCTTAATTGGCTATAGTTTAATACTTCATAGTACTTTATCTCATATTGCTTATCATTGTGAGTGTTTTATATAATTAGCTATATTTTTTACCAAAAATGTATGGTTAGTAGGCCTAGTGTAGGGGCGATTAAAGGCAGCCTACAAAACGTGAAACAATTATTTCACGTTTTGTAGGCTGAAGAATTTTGTAGGCTGTAGGTTTTGAAGACGACTCCATAATCTCTACAATTTAGATGTAGCTATACACATTGGCAAGTGATATTACATCCTAAGTATTCTTGTACAGGGCTAGGTGACTTTATTTTATTGGAAATCCTTTGTAGACTGTTAATTGAAGCGACTTTTTGTTGATATTTTTTATATTATTGGTATGTACGTTGATATGTTTATCAAAGGCATTGCATACTCTGCTTCACAAATCAAATAATAAGTTGTGTACTAAGAAGTCGAGCAACAACTGTTAAAAGGGCTGCGTATCGTTTCGTCTTTTCCCGATTCGTCATCTCATTGTTCCTATTTTTTCTATTACGTAATCAAGAAAAGTGTAACGCGGTACCAGTTTGTCTTATACAACAGTTGCGTTTCGTCTTACA
>JAUZND010006047.1:0-10926 GCA_034780555.1 Coelogynopora nodosa | reverse complement strand
GTTTAAATTAGTATTACATATTGTTTATTATTATAGAATAATAGGAATATTATTTATTTGGTATACAGTGAAGCATTTTCAATATTCCACAATCTATAAATATTGTTAAATACATAAATGAAATGAATCTATTTAACGGATTGATAGTAACAAAATTCCTGCATTCTGGTGTGTCTACAAACTGGTGCATGGAACACATAAATATAATATCAATGGTAAAATACGGTATTTTACTCAGTTAATCTATAATACCTGCTAGATTGGGAAATTTAAATTACCCGCTAAAAATATATTTACACATTATTTTTGGATCACAGGTGAGAGTTATAGTAATTACACAGTAGGAATATATACACAGTTACAGTATTAATATGATAAATATAGAGTAGTAATGCTTGAAGTACATTGAAATGGTTAAAATCAGATCCTATTGCAAGATGATGTTACCTAAACATTATATTTTTTTAATATTATCAGATCAAACTAATTCAGATATATTATATATCTACTTTAAATAATAAATAAACAAATTTTGTACAGTGTCTTGGTCATTGTTTTATACTTTGTATGAGGAAATGTTTCACATATACAGGACGATACACTATAAAAAATAACAGGACAATATCAATGTATAAATAACAATTTACAAACAGAACAACACATGTTGATGACATATTCAAAATTATATAAATGTTTTTGTGTACTTTCCCTGAATAGGGATCTATTTTTTAATGAGTTTTATACCTTTTGGTAAATCATGTCATGTAGTATAAAAGCTTCATCGGTTACTTTATCTTTATAACTATAAGTATATAAGTAATATTGTTCAAATTTCTTGAATATAACTATTAGTTAAGATTGTCATATATGAGGTATGGATAATTTCACTGTATGAAATATTAGTGTCAACCTGAGACTAGTTTAGTGAAATACTTTAAATATATTTAATTGTGTGTACAATTATGTGTTTGTATGTAATTCGAGTTGTATTGAGTTGATTATTGAATACAGAACAACTGAACTTTACAGTCAGATAACTTACAAGGAACATATCCATTTTTATCAAAATATGTTAAGCAAGTCCACACGTGTAACTGTTATATTATTTACAAACTGCCAATGATTAAAAGTCTCTCCATCAAAATGGGGATGAAAGATGAAGTCTCCTTGAATATGGGCAGGGTGGGGGTTCACTAGCACCTCAAGTTCATCAGCGCTCGTGTTCCGCTGGACAACTGTTGACTGAGCTATGTGCTGCTCAAACGAGGGCTCTGTGGCGCTGAGGGTGTCCGATCCAACGGGTATAAATGTCACTTCACTAGCGGACTCCATAGTATAGTCAGTGACAACAATACCGCAGTAGTTTGTAGTGTCAGGCGATCGTACTATCCTCCTTCTGAGCGTCAGATTGGTCACATTGTGAAGATAACAAACTGGGGGGGCTGTACTGGACGAGTGAGGATTAATTTCACAAAGTTCGACGTGTGTAGAAAAAAAGAAATTGCCAGAGTTCGCTGGGAATATGGTGACGTGGGAATCTGCGCTAGAAGAGCTGGTTGAAGTCATTTTTACAATTATCCATAAACCAAGTGTTTTTAGTCATTTTATAACAGTACAAATTGGATTGTAAAAACTATCAAAATTTGGTAAAAATAATGTGAAGCTTATACAATAAACAAGCTGTTATATACTAAAATACGTGATGATTTTGATTGGTTAACACCATATAAGAGATTAGCAGTGATTTGCATTCGTATTGGCTATGATTATATATGATTACTATGTTAATACCAATGACTGCTCTCCAATTTTTTTGACTATATTTATGTGAAAATTATTTATGTGAAATTTGCTTATGTTTATTTACCGATCACTTAAAGATTTTTTGTTATTTTAATTTGTATAAATTACATAGTATATGTTATAATATATTAGTCAATTTTATAGAAAAGAATAAAAAAATTATATTAATATTTAGTAGGATATCATAATATTTAGTAATATATAATTATGTATGTATTTAGGATTAATTATGATCTAAAATGGAACTACATAATGTATTTATACATAGGCCTACTGCATATTAAGCAACCATATTTTATAGGCCATATCAATCAAAATATGATGACCTTGAAAAGGGACCTTTAGGCCTACACCGTATTAAATAAGGATGTATTGAGCAAATTGGACAATAATTCTTCTTAAAGAGAAAAACTGACATTATGAAGACTTTCTTTCTATATATATATATATATTAATTAAATAGCTTATAGCTTTTAGCTATTGGTGTTATTTTTATAACATAATGATAAAAATATATAATGCGTTCAGATGGCCCTCTATATTTGTATATAGATAAACGGCTCACCACTTCAGTATCGATATACAGTGACAGTCAATGTGATTATTGATCCATTATGGGGTGCTCTCTTGTGTTCTAGCTTGTTCTCAAGAGTTCACTGCTGGTAAAATATATAAATTGCCTATAGTGTATGGCCAGCCATGAGTTCAGTTTCTAGTCCCTAAAATGTTGTGACATTTAATGTGTTCATCAGGGGTTAGTGTTTCATTCACGTAATCCTGCACACCCCCCATCCACCCCCCCTTCCTCTCATACAGCCAAGGGTCGCAAGGGGAAGCTAAAGACCCCGGGTGGGGCAGCCGGCAGTTCAGCGGCGGCAAGGGTTGCTCAACAACGTGGTGACTATACCGCCTCCACAAAGAATCGAGGCAATCGACGTCGTATCGATCCCCGGGTGGCGCTCAATCACATGTTTGAGGGTGTCTACAAGGTGGGGGCGGAGATATTACGGTGGAGTCCGGACCACACCTGCATTGTGGTGGGGGGAGGGGGAAGGAAAAATAAGTGTGGAGGGTGGTTCATATTAGTATCCCCTCTGAAAATATATAGAAATTAACGCTAAGATTTAAAAAAAAGTTGGTGAAAGTTTACGATTTTAATTTCAAGCTATCGATTATAATTTTATTGGTTCAAACTGTATTTAGGGTGGTTGGTTCGTAGAATTATTGGAAATCTGGGGGGAAAAAATCAAAGTATCAGTAGACTTATTCCATAATAGAATCTTACCTCTCAGGGAAAAAAAAGTTGAAAAATATTTAAATTATATTTTACAAAGTATTGTATTATATATTTTGTAATGAAACCCACATATATGTTTTTATGTAGTACGTAAATAATAGTTTATTATGTATTAGTATTTACTTTATTATTTATTTATTTTTTAATTTATGATGTTAGTTTATATTAGTTTTTATGTGATTTATAAATATGCAATTTAGAATCTAATTGACCAATATCAATTTTGAATGCATGAAACTTACATTTTAATTAATACACATGCAGCTGAACCCAAATATTGCCTCAATTGATAATATATTTCACAAGAGTACATCTAAGCAGATTTAAATATAGATAAAGAGTACATCTAAGCAGATTTAAATATAGATAAAGAGTACATCTAAAATTTAAATAATTACCAATACTTGCATAAAATGGTTTTTTAGTGATAAAAATTCTGAATCTTTTTGATTTATTAATTAAAAAAACCTGTATAATCTAAATTACTTTTAATGCGATTATTATTGGAATAACTTGTATAATAGCTATTTGATTTTTATATTTATAATTTTTTATGGAAGTCTCATAAAAGTATTGAAATGTGGTTTTTTTAATTATATTTTTATGAGCCTTATTATACCTTTTGCCATCGCCAATGTTTGAGGTTTGTTGTCTTTTGTTGTGTGATGTGATGGACAGCTGCAGATGATGTTGAGCTTTATTGGTGCGTTATTTACACCAACTTAACCATTATAGGAACCTATTATGATTTTACATTATCATATTTCAAATTAAAAGCAAAACTCTTGACTTTAATTGACATGACGCTTATACTATTAGTATTTTAATAATGATGAAAGCAGTATATCTCTAAGTAGTTACTAAATTATATTTAGATTCCATTTATAAAATAACTGAATGAAGGTATTAATAACCGTTACATTAAAAGTGAAAATCAACTTCATTATATAGGCTATATTATTTTTGTAATGAAGTAGAACACTTTAGAAAGCCATTTCTATTGATTGCATGTTTCAATTTATGGCAGAAAAATACAATAACCTTGTAAATATTTACGAAAGTAATACAAAATTTGTTAATGTAAAACTCGAACATTTGCTATTTTATGATTAATTATTAACAACGCTATACTATACTAATCTACAAAGTAACCATAAATTCTATGTTATCGTGAACCACGGCAAGTTAGTACGTGATCTAAATCCATAACTCGCATCATACAACAGCAGCTAAACCGGGGGTCCCTCCCTCTTCCATTCCTGTTTCGTGCAAGCAGGGTATCCAGGCGATTCCCGGACACAAACACTTCCTCTACCCGGTGAAGGAGAAGGACTTCCCCACCTATCGATCGGTGATTGAGACACCGATGGACCTGTCCATCGTTCGTCAGAAGACCCACGAGAACACCTACAGCACGAGGCAGGAGTTTCTGGCCGATGTGGAGCTCATCTATAAGAACTCGGCCAAGTTCAACGGTGGGTGACCGTTCTCTTCTCTCCTCTATCTCTCACCTTACTCGAATTCAATTGGAGAGTTTGATCATTGTTTATTTAAATAACTAGGTTAACTTGTCTTTTGCTTCATTCACGGAATTTTGTATCTTGGTGTTCAACATTTTTGAGGTGATTTACAAGTCTTACACCGAAAAGATGAGTGGTTTTTTCTTTTGTTTCTCTACTTTCAACAGTGAAAAAGGGTCACTGTAACTTTTGCATGTATCCATTATCATCTTGTTTAACCGTATCATAGTAACTATGTTGTCTTCTATTCTGATTTGATTCTAATTATATAATCTTAATTCCGATATTCCAAATTGAACACATCGTTTTTTTTATTGTCAGCCAACGATGTTGTAATTGCCAACGACATCCAAATATCACTTTTCATCAATGGGAAATTTCTGTTTAATATTTCCGTATATTATTCTATAACCCGATTTCATTGTCTATTTTTCAAAATATATTGTAGATAATTTTTCGAAAAAAATAACCAACACTAACCGGTCCATCTCCGAGGAATGAATAATTTAATGTAGAGAAATTAACTCAAAATGTACGTTTCAATTATTATATGTCTTTATCAGTTGTATGTGAAATATTAGGTAAGTAATACATATAGTAGGTTAATTATTATTAAAAAATAGTAACCATGACATTGGGTTTTTTCAAAATCCGCTTTTTTATGTTTATCATTATCTTTTTTATATTAATTGAGTTAAAACGTAATTTTAAGTATTTTTAAGAAAATAGAATAATTTTTTTTGGTTTTGTAATATTCATTCGCGATAAATTTTTATAGCAATAATAATAATTTTTAAATTAATTTTATTGATCTTTGCTTACAATAATATCTAACCCTTCTAAAACTATGCGCGCACTCACTCACTTTCAAACGGGTCTCTCTCTCTCTCTTCTCTCTCACTCTCTCTCTCTCCTATCTCTCTCTCTCCTATCTCTCTCTCTCCTATATCTCTCTCTCTCCTATCTCTCTCTCTCCTATCTCTCTCTCTCCTATCTCTCTCTCTCCTATCTCTCTCTCTCCTATCTCTCTCTCTCCTTTTCTCTCTCTCTCTCGTGTGACTGACTCATATCTCCGCACTGCAGGTGAGTTCAGCGAGTACACGGAGATCGCCAAGAAGGTGTGCTCCTACGTGCTGGAGGAGTTCTGCACGAAGGAGCGCAAGTTGATGCGTCTGGAGCGGTTGGTGAACCCACTGCTGGACGAGAACGACCTGGTCGGCTTCAACTTTGTGCTCCAGCAGGCCGTCGAGGCGATGCAGCGTGTGGAGAACAGTCGTGCCTTCCACCAGCCGGTCGATAAGAAGAAGTACAAGGTGGGGGTACTAGGTGCTTAACTATTGATTGAGGAAACTTGGTGTGACGTGAGGTAAGTTAACCATCGATTGCGCAATCAAATTAACTATGCTGAGTACTATAATCTATTGTACATTAGCCAGAACAAATGTTATTTTGCGCAATAATAGTTTCTTTAAAGAATTCTGTTTATGTCATATCGACAAGGCTGGTATGATTCAGGAAGATGGAGACAATTAATTTACATCACCCTTTCTTGTTAATGACACGTCGTAATTATTTCATTTTTATCCATTCTATTTTTTTAACATTTTTTGTAAATATTATTGAATAAATAAGATATTTTTTTACAGATACGATTATTATTTTTGATAGTGTATTTACAGGTATTTTCATCCAAAGTTTAAATATTTTGTTATATTATAATGCAAAAATGTAACGTAGATATTTTTCGGATTGATTTTAATTTTTAGGGATAGGGAATATTGTTTTAATAGACTCTACTACATTTTATAAGTTTCATAATTGCGCTTTATGAACACTTATTTTTATTAAAACACTTCAGTTGACAGTGCTACATTTGACGTATTTGATCCTTGTATTTGTACTTACGATTTACATTTTATTTGCAAAAACCTATGGCAATGCTTTTTGATTTTTATAATGCTTTTCAATTAATGTCTATAAGATATTGTATTGCATGTTCGACTGAATAGAGAAGCCATCAAGCTAACATGAACCTCATCATAGAAGACCAAGGAGCGGAACAGGGGTTGCCTTTGTTGACAGCCTTCGTAAATGTGTATAAAGTTTATTTGGAAATGCAAGAAAATTAATTAATTAAAAATATATACATTTAATTTTTTAATATTGAAAATATATAAATTCAAGGTTTATCTAAATCTTACTAAGGAATCGAAGATTTCCAAAACATAAAATCTTTTGTAAAAAGACTGAAAAATCAATGAATTTAGTACTCTTCAATATGTTTATAAATAAATACAATTGGATTTCAACTAACGCACGTGCGTCAAGCAGTGAGAACACCACAAAAAGTAATAAAATCAATGATCTGTGAATGCGTGCACGAGATAACGTAACGATAGGTCTGTTGCTGACTCATTGTGTTTGGATATGGTTACCTTCATTAACCTCAGAATTGAAGCAATCCAGAACTTGGCTGGCAAGACTTGCGCAATCTTGGAAAGATCATAGTACTAAATCCTAGCTTTGAAGTGCACTGGATTATTTTCACTCCCTTTCTCCCCTGCATCTGCGCTCTCCACAACCGTGACACTGTGTTCAAACTCTCCCCCCCCCCCCCCTACCGTCTTCCCAGGACTACTACACGCGGATCGAGCGGCCGATGGACCTGAAGACGATGGAGGATCAGGTGAAGGCGGCCAAGTACCGCAGCCGCGACGAGTTCCTCCAGGACTGCGAGCAGATCCTCACCAACTGCATCGTCTACAATCGGGAGGGGAGCCCGCTCACGGTCACTGCCCGGCGGCTTGTGGAGGTGGCCAGGGACAAGTTGAGGGAGAACGAGGCCTGTCTCAACGAGTATGAGGCCAGCATAAGGAGGTGAGTCGGCTCTCTTGGAAATCATGGCAGTCATTTACCATGGCACAAACTCTAATATGAACATAATATGTGTTCAATGACGAAATTTTATAGTTTTTTGTCTATATGTTCAATATATATGTTAGTATAAAATTCCGTTAAACCCAGAAAGTGTCAGTTAACTTATGCATAATAATATGATTATTTACATTTAAAGAAAAACCATTGAGTAGTATAAATTCATATTTTATGAACCGATATTTCGAGATCACTTCAGATCTCTATCATGTTCCTTTTGTATTTAGTATTTTTGCGAAAACTAAATTTTTTAAACCGAATAAAAATTTTGTTTCTATGTCAAGAACACATCCTGCGTTGTTGCATTGTTGCATGGTAATCTATATACACTAATTATATTCTAAATTATAACTAATTATTAATTATTAAAAAGCCATTATTTTTTATTGAAGAATATTTTACAAATATTTTGCTAATATTTACATTGTTTTGCTAATATAAATGAACTTTTACTAAAATATTTATATCCTACTAATATATCATTTATATACGTTTCTTGTGTTTTCCTGTATATTTGCATACCATCCAATGATGATATTCTTATTGTAAATATTAAGTTTTTTAATATATAATGATTGATCTTTATAGTAATATTTTATTACTTACTACTTATTAGTAGTATGATGCTTAACATATGTTTTATAATAAGCTATAATTTAGTGGTTTACATAATAATAATAATAATAATAATCTATCAATAAATAAAATACTAAATAAATTGAAATTAATGCTTTCATTTAAGTTACGAAAATGTATGTTTTTGTTGTTCCCTAAAATTAAGCTATATTTTTATATAATACCAGTAACTAATATAATACTATGACATCACATGACATCCTATTAATTCCCTCTTCGTTGCCTGTTCTCTCTTCGCAGCCGCATGGAGGAGGACCTCTCAGTGACCGGGATGGACACAGACAGTGTGGCCGGACACTCCGTGGCCAACACCACCGACCTCCAGTACCAGATCGACGACCAGTTGGCGACACCCCAGACCCCCCTTCTCCCGCATCTTCCACCTGCCGCCGGCGCCGCCACCGATCTCTACCAGCACCGCCAGAGCGGCGACCTTGACCTGAGCGAGGAGGATGAGGAAGGCGACATGCCGGCCGCCAAGCGTCTGCGTCTCATGGCGGAAGACAAGGAGCGCAGTCTGGCTAAGGACCTCAAGCTGTCGGACAGTGAGGATGAGGGAGAGGGTGAGGGTGTCACCCCCAGTAGTGGCACCGCGGTGGTTGACGAGTTCACGCTGGTTCGTGGTGACTCCGCCTTCAAGCATGAAGATGGGGAGGAGCCAATGGAGGAGGAAGATGAGTACGAAGCTGGCGGCGACTTTGACAGACCCAGTAGTCCAGGTTAGTGGCATAGTCATTGTACTTGTATTATAGTTTAATATAGTTTAAATATAGTTTAAAATATAGTTTAAAATATAGTTTAAAATATAGTTAAAATATAGTTTAAAATATAGTTAAAATATAGTTTAAAATATAGTTAAAATATAGTTTAAATATAGTTTAAAAACTCGAGTTTATATAATAATCGTGTTATTGAGGTTGGTTAGAAAATGATTTATTCCTGAGTGTTAGTAATGTTATGTACTTCTTCATCGAGTGTGGTGTTATTCCATAAAATAAGGTATATATTTACACATTCAAAATTGTATAATAATTGGAGTTTTATTTGATAATGCGTAAAGTGGCAGATAGATTGGACATAGTAAAAACAAATTATTTTAATTTTAAAATGAACTCCAATACAATGTTTTATTGAAGTTTACAAAGGACGCTATCTGATTCTCAAAGGTGACTGGTATTAAACCAGTAACCGATATATTATAGTCGTTAAATAAACATTACTTTCCTAACTAAGTATTTCATATATTGTAATTAGGTGACCTATTAATTATGATTTGTTAAGAAAGCTTAATTACCACCGTTTTTTCACCCACTGTACGCTCAACATTGTTACCATCGTCTCGTATATAATATGTACTAAACTAATAATAATACATAACTAGTAGTTGAATTTGTTCGAAGATATTAATACCTAGTGAACTGTTTTATTGTTGTCTACTAATCTTATTCAATTCAATGAGCTAGTATTTCTAGTTAACCGATTAAGTTTGTTCAACGCAATGAAACGTTTTACCTGGTTAACAGCTACTTACAAGAGAAGCTGATTTAAGCCTCTTATCCAATCAGAATCTTGACAGTCTTGACGTAATGAAAGGTACAAAATACTCAATAAGACTGCAACCGATTAAAATCACAGTATTAATTCGCTCACTGACTAACAACGACGCATCGTTAACACCGACCAACGCACATGCCCTGTGGGATCTTTTACTTCTTCTCGCCGTCCCTTCTGCACTACTCAACCAACCATAGCTCTCTCACCTATCCACCCGCTAGTCGCCATGGAGACGAGCGGCGATCTTGAGAACGACCTCGTGATGACGGACACCGACGATGATGATGATGACGACGAGGACGACCACCTAGGGGGGGTGCTCGGGGGGGGCGATCATCGTGATGTCAGCGGTGGTGACGTCGGGGAGGACGACGAGGACGACGAAGTGCCCAATCTGTCACGTGATCTGGGGCTCTTAGAGGAGGCGGACTGCCGCGGCGGTGGCGGAGGCTGTGGTGAGCGGCGGGTTACTAAGGAGGACTCCTCCCCAAGGGACAACATCATGATGCCTACCGACCTGAGCATGGCTGGTTACAAGGAGGAGGAAGGTGGGTCCGTCTGTCTGTCTGTCTACTGTCGCTGTATGTTTATAATATGTTCACATCAACTCTGGGTCTAGTTGTGTTTGTAGCTGTTTGGGTTCCGCAGGATTCGGAAGATTTTTTGGGTCTAAAAATTTATAAAATTAGCCTTTAGGGGCCATCCATCAAGTAGGCTATGTACCTTAAGAGGCGGGAAGGTAATACATTTTTTAAATAAATTTATGTATTTTGTTATTGTTTATTATGCTTTAAATCTTTTGCCTAATTTTGCTTTGAACGTCGTTTTAAAGCCTTCAAATGAACTACCAATCATATAATATAATCCTATATTCTGTACCCTACAGATTCTTTTTTCTTCTTCTAATTTGTAAGTTTAGTTTTAACAATAAGGACATCATTCATTGGAAGTTGAATAATGATTGTGAATATTTATTATTACCAATTTACTCATTTATTTAATATCCTAATTATTATTATTTAATACAGAAAAGTATTTGAAATTATGATACCGTTCGGGGGGGGTTAACATTTTAGAAATCTGAGCGTACATACTTTACGGAGGATCGTCCAATCGATAGCAGTTTAACCAATTAGGAAGGTTACAGCGAAACATAGAGCACATTATTACTATCCTATTTAT
>JAUZND010006046.1:0-10926 GCA_034780555.1 Coelogynopora nodosa | reverse complement strand
TCCATCTAGGACGTAGTGTTGAGTTTTTGGTGGATCGTCTCCTGTGGCTTCACGAGTTTCCCGACTTGCCTTGGTTGGATAGTCCGTGATAGCATTCGCAAGTTGAGGCTTATCAGGCTTCCGGAGCACTTTCCTTGCTTCAAAAGGTGCTGAAGGGAACGGGCTCAGTTCATACTTCATGATATCTTCGAGTGACTATTATGAAGACGAATTATACAAATATAGAATAATTTGAATACATTCTATACAATTAATTGTTTTTTTTACCAAAAACAAACACAAAAGCATGTTATATTTTGTTCTAGAAGTAAATTTGGTCAATCAATGAGCCAAGTTCAATAACTAACCAAGTCATTAAATCAACCAACATATCGATCATGCAAACATCAAAATAAATATTATTAACGCAAAAACATATCTAATTAAGCGATCTAACTAAACCGTGTATATATTATTTACAATAATAGTCACTCGATAATGCTTATATCTTCACAAAAAAACACAACTCATTTGACACTTGATATAAAGGAAATAATAATTTACCCTAAAATGGCAAAATAACAATTAATATTTTCAACAACAAAATTAATGAACCATTGACCAACTTTAAGTTTGAATTTTTGTTTAAGATTAATGACAAACGATTTAGTGTATGAATTTCTTTGATTAGTACATACAATATCGGTTCTTTCTGGATTGTATTTATGGTTAGTTTTCCGCTCAATAATTTTCAAATAATAAAATTTGATTTTATTTATTTCAGCTTAACATTTGATTAAAATGTTATTAATTATAGTTAGTTATTCTTTAATACTCATATTCACACACGCATATATTGCAATGTATTAAGGGTGACCCAGAAGTAGCTGTATATATAATCTGTTTAATTAAAAAAACACATTCAAATTTGTTTAAACCAACTATAAATTATAAATTAATGAATATAAGCTATATTATAATATGTACGTTTCTTCTGTGACAGTCTCTACATAGCCTATACAATATAACATATACTATAAATAATACTTGATTGCATTGTGCATGATGTAATGAATCAGACCAGCCATCACGTGAGAAATACCAAGTGTAGTAATGCAATCATACATTTTTATGGCTCATTTTATTGGATGAAAGGTAGTAAAAAAAGTTTTTACATTATTGCATTTCATCATTTAGACTGACGAAAAATCCTTTACCATTTTTAGTTATCCCCAAAAAAATGGTTTATTTAGCCAAATGTATTTAAATATAAGGCTCAAAACAAAAGGAATAGATAATTATATATACATTGTACAGACAGTGATTTTATCATAGCGTCTATGGTAGCCCATACATTATGGAGCCACTGCTTCACTGAGAAACACTTTTTTAAACTAAATTATATAAGTTTATTTATAAATGATTCCCGTAGTTTCAACAATTAAACAAAATACTACTACTTTTTATAAAATATATTGTAAAAAATATTTTACATGTTTACTTTAATACGTTAAAATCAAGTTTATTTTAAATATGTGCTTAATACGCTTAACTTTGTGTAGCATTTTCGAATACTTTTCTATTATTTTAAATTTATCATTTTTAATAATAACGTGCAAATATTTTGTTCTGTATTTCAAGAAGTTTATAATAAAAATTAATGATTGAAAATTGAACCAGCTGCGCAGATATTATTTAATATATTATTGATAATTCATTTAAATAATATTATATATTACTTAATGTATGCGTATAAGTCATCGTTCTTTACCCATATACAATGCTTTTTAAGAAACAAAAAATAATGATTGCATTGTCTTTAGGTTGCTAAACTATAGTTTACCTTCGCATTATACCGGACAAACATACATTTAGCAAACCAAGGTGTAAAATAATCAGTCTATCATATACATATATATATATATAATTTATATAAATGGTAAATATTTTAATTATTATTTGAAAATTATTCCCTGATTTTATTATTTCATAGTTATATAAAGGAAATGCATCTGTCCATCTATAAATTATTGTTATTTCATTCTGAAAATATTATTAATTATCAAAGATTAGACTTTTGAGAATTTTACAAATTGTTTTGAATTTATAATATTAATATAATATATTCCGAATTTTTAGCATCATATAAATATATTTATATATTATCTAATAAATTAAATTGTTGTAATAAGAAACATATATAAGTCACGACAAGAGATAATTTAAAGCAAATTTGCTTCCTAATAAATACAATTTTGAAAAATATGAACCTACCTTATACACGAAACTCAAATGACAACTACTGATGTTGAAATGAACAGTTGAATTACAGGGGAAATTGATATTTGAAATGACAATATTATAATTGTAATATTAATTACCACACAGAGGAAAAATAGCAAGATGAGAAAGTTACTTCTATTGGGAGAAAGTTTATCAATCAAAATTAAATTTATGGTGACGGCAAAATTTTGTATAAAACGTAATTACTTAGGCTTCGAACCAATCAATATCTTCCATATATGTATAATTACATAAAATAATTTTATACACAGTATCGTTTTTACAAAAAATATGATAAGATAAATTTTGTTATATTTTGTGTTTATAATTATTGAAATATTTCCCGTTATTTGATTTTTTAGCTAAATATTTGTTTGATAATTAGATGGAAAAATTTATTAATATAAATTTAATATATTTAAATTTAAGCATTATTAACAATTGCATATGTTAATTTTTTTTCAATGGAATAATATACGACAAATATTTTTAAAATGCTACACTTAAATTAATATTGTAATTATCATAAACTTTTTTAATTATTGTTAAATACATTTGCAATATATTTACTTATTTATATATGTATATTCAAATTGTAAATATATATATATTTGGAAATATTCACTATTGATAACATTTTCGTTGTTGAGATATTAAAAAAATATATAATAAATAAATATGTTGTTTTTCAAAATATCAGGCTATTATATTATGTGATTAGTATGAAGCTAATTAAATTGATTATTTATTTATATTCGAATAATATTTTCTATAGTAAAACAGGATATTAAATTCAAGCGGATATATTGACAAAAGATAAATATATGAATACCTTATAATTAAATAATATGAAAAATTGATTAAAATAAAAACAAATTTAAATCAAACTAATAAGTAGGCCGCAATTGGAACACAAAACATTAAACTTATATCCGCATTCAAACAAATTAAATAAGATTTTTCGGTAAATTTGTAAGATATCAAACATTAGATCTTCACAGTTGTTTATTCACGTGGCAATCCATCATTATATTATAAAGAATTAAAAAATCTATTATATATATTTAATGTTATATATCTATGATAACCAAAATCTAAATATCATCTCAATTTATGACATTTTAAAATGTTCAATTGGAGTGCCATTTATGTGAAAATATTAGTTCTGAATTAGATAGATCAAATACATCTAATGCTTTCATTATTTCAGCTAACTGGAATAAATTATTCGTTTAAGCCTTTAACTCACATACATTATTTCGTGAAAATTATTTGGAAGCAATTAATCAGGTTATGCATATCGCTTCATCCAATTCTTGTTTCGCCTAATCTGCATTTTGTAGAGAAATGATGCAATGAATTACGTTATCGATTTTCGTATCGTTTCACCTAATCTTCAATGATTAGAGCTCACTAAATAAATATCAATTGTCACCATTTCTTGACCTTTTTTCTGCTTTTTCACTTACTAGTTAATGATTATATTAAAATTAATTATGATTTAACAAAATTGTAATCGTTGAAATACTTTATAAATACTTATATTGGCATAACCTAATTTTAATGTTTTAAATAATTTTAGTCGAAACAAAATTTATACTTTTTCTGTGAATAGCGAATGATATATGAAATGAAATAGCGAAAAGATATTAGGTGAAACAACGTTTACAAGATAGACACATTAATCCCTATCAATATACAAGTACCGTTGGTGGCGTCATGACCGTTGACTTTTAATGAACATTGAGTCTTTATTAACATTTACAATTGTATTTCAATTATTTTATTAAATATATTGAAATAGGTGACACTAGATTATTTGAAATGATACGTCAAAACAAGGCTATTTGGGATAAAAAACAAACACTTAACCGGTCTACTTTGATGGAGACTACTAATTCAGATGGCCAAGCCATCATCAATCCTCAATCAGAATGAAAGAAAGAGATTAAAAAAATCTGATTGACATGCAAAAATTATTGTAGGTGTACTGAAAAATTATTTATGGACACTCAATATTTGTCACAACATTTTTATTGGCCTTTTTATTCATATAGTAAGATCACGTTCTCTTTCTCTACACATTTCAGCCTTCGATCATTGTTGAGGTGGTCTTCAACAGCTAAGAATGACTAAACTATAAGAATTGTCATTGATCACAAAAAGCCTGTATACACCCAACACGCTGCTCTACCGCTGAAAAAAACGCAATTATGACGACCTTCAATCTCTTCTGTGTGGAAAAACGCTCCATATTTAGACGTCGAAAGCTAAATCCTTTCCCGAAAATCTGTAATTAACTTTTTTGAGTGAACCTTTCATATTTGCCAATTGTATTTAAAATATTTGTTATATTCCATATATATAGATGCTCGTTCCTTTTTACATAGTTAGTGTATTCGTACATATTAATACTACTGATTATCGCTAGTAATACTGGAATATTACTTACGCAATTTACCTACGTACATTGAATATATTCACTTCATATGTTCTTTACTATTTGACTGGATTTTCAATTTTAATTACGATCATTGTGATATATTTATGTCCTAAGATCTCACTTATATATTAAATTGGGATATAATGTTTTATACAGATATATTATATTAGAAAATAAGAATTTGTTTATAATATGTTTACATGAATAATAATATATGGATTGATACGTTTATTCACATTAATAATGCTGATTTAACTTTGAGTGAACTGGTTTCGTCAAAATTTAAAACTTTTATATGTACAAGAATAAATTTTGACGAAACCAACTAGCTTAACATTTCACTAATAAAACACTTTTTCTGACCAAATCAAAATATGAAATAAAGTAATTTTATAGCTGACTCGACACACTATATATATATATATATAGGCCTACGAATTTTTAATAGGGTTGAAAAAGTTACAAAAAAGTGAAAACGATATATGTACATCTTTCTTCTTATTTAATACGGTTAATTTTAAAACAAAAATACATCTTAAAATTAAGGTTAGTATTTTAGTGACTAATTGCTGTAAAGCAACTAAAATCGAGTTAGCTGGTTTCGTGAAAACATTGATATATTGTATACATTTGTGAATAAACCTTTTCTATCTCAAACATAGTTTGGTATCATGTTCCAAAATTAATGAATTTATAACGATTTCAAAAAGCAATTAAATCTTGCGCAATGAACTTATTAACTTTAGTCACTAAAGTGAGATAAATAAATTCAATTATTATTTATGTAACTTCATTTTCACTTTCCTGTGCGTGGTAAATAATTGTTGTCGTGTGAATTACATATTTAAATGTATAATTCTATAATAACACTATAATTATGGGTAGCCAGTGAGATGAGAGATGTGTTAATAACAGCACACGATGCGTGTCTGTAGTAAGCTAGAGAAATTAAGTGAGAAAGCGTAGAAATAGAAAATCAGAAAAGCGGAATGATGAGTTAGATGTGAAATATAATCTACGAGATAGTCTATACATTATACATGCTATCTTACGATATACGGGAACGTGTAACTGTAGGTCCCATTTTAACTCATGATAATGGAATGAAGAAAACAAACACAGTAATAACAAGTTTTTAATAAAATTTGGTTGCGTATTTTAATAATTGGAAATAAAGATATAAAATATATATTTTGAAATTGATATCAATAAGAAATGTTATAAAATTTAATTTTCTTTTCTTTGCGAAGAATGTAATATTTTTTTTCAAAATTTAATCCTTTTTTAAATATGGATCATTACATTTTAGGTATCCATAACATTTTCTATTTAGATAACATTCATAAGATATATTTTATTTTAAAATATAAATTTTGGTATTAATAAAGATCACTACAGTGAGTAGTGTCGTCAACATATCAACATAATAATAAAGTTATAAAATAGTAACGGGTACCGATAAATAATTCGTTCAATAACAACTACATCGGAAACTGTGTACACGTTTCTTAAGAAAAAAGAAATTGTTTCAAGTAGTTGTCAAGGGTTCAACTATTATTTTTTAAATATTTGGTACTTTTGTAATAATTCTCAAATTTTTGAACTTTCGATCAACTACACATAAACACATAATTATCGGAAACTAATTTTAACTTGTTATTATTGATATTTTATATAGTTATTGAATACAAATTATTATATTTTGAAGAAAAAATATGTCTACATTTTTTTTATTTTCTTTTCGGGACGCTTACATTCTCATTCCCTTTAATTACCCTTTAATTAATTCTAATTTCTTGTTAATTGTAAAATTACCAATGTTTACCAAATATTTATACATAAAAAGCTTCTCTTAAAATGAATATAATGTTGCTATTTACTACTGCTTACATTAAAAGTAAAATGACAAGTTGCAAAGGTATTATTAAAATATTTTTAAAATAATTTAGTATAATATACAATGGGCTTATTATTTTTTAATTTTTCCATGTGTGAACAGGGGCTGCAGAACAAGTTAGAAAGTGTGCGAGCTCAGGTTTCAAGTAGGCGCCCACTATATATATATATATACAAAAAACGAGACCTAAAGGACCATTTTAAAAAAGTGTGAGGGGGGGTGGCCCTCGAGCACCACTCGGGGCCCTGCAAGAGTATTCCATGTTCTATTATAATATTATATAAAGAAAACACTTCAGTTTGTGGAACTCGAACGACTAGCATATATATATTCTTTTATGGAAATGATCTAAGTTTTATTCATTATGGAATCTAAGCAGGACAATCAGTCAAATTCCGATTTCATGATTGAAGATAACAGCAAATTACCGGTCACTTTAATTAACTTAAGGGGACCCAATGAGTATGAGGTTTATTCTTTTTAGGCACAAAATAAACTAATTATGGCCTAATTTTGAATGCCACATTTACTGGATTAGAATTTACATTCTGAAATGAATATAAGTGGATGTTGTTCTTAATAATTGTGCCCATTATATCGAGCTGACGGTATCTTTTGCTACATTCTAAACTAATAAATAAATTATCGAAAAACATGGGCAGCAAATGAGTTAGACTCATGTAAAATATCCTAAGGTTGCGTAATCAATTATTGATTATACTAACAGTATAAATGCCATATGGAGGTATAATTATAAACTATAATATACAATAGTTCAGTATTAATTTACCCTTTTCTTTCTGTCATAAGCTCAACACCAAGAGGGAAACCACCTACTTGAGTTGAGAATTCCCACGGGTGGTCTGATACAGAGGTAAATATAAAAATCCAGTCACAAAATATTTTTTAATGTATTTTATAACTTTTGTCTTGAATACATGTAAAAATATCTACCTTATTTTATATATAATTTTTGTAATGGGGAATTGGAAATTCCGTTGAAATACATCTGAAACATGGGAGTCTTTTTACCCTTCCCGCAGAACTCTCGACGCATCGACTCCCCCTAGACCACTTCCCAATATACGATTATATTAATTGGCCGTTCTACTAAGCTAGTGTATTATAATATAAAACTTTTCCCATTGCAATGTGAAGAAACGTTGAGGCAGTAAAATGACATTTATAGACTCAATAGCTATTGATTTGATAAGAAATACTAACATGTACTTATTCAATATAATTGTTATATATGAATGCACAAAACATTAGTTAGTTATGCATATTTAAAGGACTAGATTGCAGTCATCGTAATAAAATGATTTTACTAATAAGATATTCATTTGAAATTAGTTATTCTAATACATACTTTTTTAATAGCAAACAAATATGAATAAGTGTGATATTATTTTCTTAAATTTTATTTATTTACCAAACGGTATTTTTGTACAGTATGAGAGACACCGTTAGGAAATGCCACCTTCCTCATCATCATTTACTGAAAACTAAGATTTAATCTCAGATTAATTGTATACACGCATAAGTATTTTCTTTTTAAACTATATTAACGAAGTAAGAAGGTTATAATCAAATATATGTATATCCCGAGTCCATAGCTGACACTTGTCCTGTTCACGATCGTTCAATAATCGAAAACACATTTTCACTCTTTGTCACACCTGCAACGAACTGTCTTCAGAGAGCACAGCCGTATTAGTTGCAATTCTTGTCAGTGACATCTATTTATTTCAGACTTTTTATCAGTTATGAATGTAAATATTATATAGCATTACAATGTCTGAAAATTATATTATCTGTATATTTGAAATTTTTAACATCTGTATCACATATATAAATCAGTTTCCAATATTAAACTTTTATAGAAATACTAAAAACATGCATAGTATTTCCCGTTTAAAGTTTCATGGTCATAGCTAATGTTGCCTTTGAATATAAATAAAAAATAGAAGTGTGCCGCATCGGGACATGTTAGGATTTAATGTATGTAAATAACACCGGCTAAATAGGGTTAAATAAGTCAGTTAGGTTACAATTAGAGGAGTTAATTTTTGGTATATGCCTATCCTTTGCTTTCATTAAATGTCTTTACATTTCATTATATATTTATTTTCATTATTATAATTATACATTTGTCTTCACATTTATTGTGGCGTGGAAATGGAAAACTTTTCTTTCAAATTAGATAGAATTTCAGGTGTCCCAATCATTTCTAAGGTATTTATCATCTATTAGAATAATCTTGGATAATCCTGAATCCTTTAATACTTTTGCGGGAGTTTTTTGCATGGAACTCAAGTTATAATTATTTCTGGGTCAAAGTCTCTAGATTTGAATTTATTTATCAGCAATCCACTTTTTGATAGTTATTTCACGATGTACAGGAGAACTGTCCTCTTGGTAATAACCATGTATCCTTATTTATGCGCAAGGAAGTGTATCATTTAAGTAAACCAGTTAATAGCTGTACCTGGAAACATAACTATAATTATTTTTATCTTAACTACTGTATTTCTAGTCTGCATCTACCACATGCATATAAATTACAATATTCCAAGTATTGCAACTGTCTTTACTGTTAGGTATGTATGAGTGACTGGTAGACCACTTAATCGTATGCTCTAAATATGTCCCACACAAGTAGAATGTTGTGTGATTGTTGTTTCATAGCATGGCATTATTGGTTTACGATCCATTCTTTTATTATTAATACGAAAGACATAGGTCATCAATTATATTTTCGGTATACACAAGCTTAGTTGTTTTGGCAGGCTATTAGGAGGAGGGCATTGTAAATGTTGTGTAATAAACCTTGTACTGGGTAAATATGGCAGATTAGGTTATGCATGTGGCCGTTTATAGTTCCATATGCGATCAGGTAAAATTGTTGCATTTTATCTTATCTGGAGTATACTTATATATACGAATAGCTTTCTTTATTGTCTTCTATCATCTGATGGGCAGAATGATTAAGTAAATTAACATTAGGCTCATGACTGTTATATTCATTATTTTTATGGAAGCTTTGATTTATGATAAATAAAATATTTCTCAGCCACATTCATTTCATGGACAATTTTTACACCATTTTCATATTTGTATTTAAGCCCCCACTTTGTCTTCTATTTCATATTATTTCTCTTATTTGTACAAATGCTTGTAGATACTCAACACTTAAAGCAAATATGATTTCAAACCTGACGAGAAATCATGTACTATATAAAGTTCACCATTAGTAACAGACTGTTCATTATTGAAAGGCAATGTTTGCACTGTGTGGACCAATTGTGTTGAGATGTCATGTTTGCTCCATCGACAGTAGTAGGTGGACATACGAGGTACGCGTTTACGATAAATGCATGGAAATTCTATAGTTCAAGTGACAAATATATGTATTAAGTGTAATACTTGAATATCATGAAAATATATATAGCCTATAACAATACGGAGTATTGCGTATGTTAACATTTTTATATCACAAACATATGACAAGGTTTTCACGTACAACTTTCACGCATAACACAAAATGTTATGTTTTATAATACTTCGTGTTCCTTTTCACCTCAAACATTCCACATTTTTCTCTTAAATTAACTAAATTTATTAAATTGATAATTAATAAGGTGTAGTATAGTATATTGTCTTTTATATAAGTTTAACTCGATTTTAAATAGGTTGAAGTGCATATATATTATATTATAAACATACGCGTTTACATAACCTGATATTTATTTATCTGGAAAATCATGTTATTTAGTATTCCATTGTATTTTTAAGGTTTTGAAAATGTTGAATTATTTATTATTAATCTCGTTCTTATTATCGTTATAATTTTTCTCATTTAAAATTTTAAAATATTTATAACTTTATCTTAAATTATTGGTAATATTATTAATATTATTTTGTTCAAACATATTAACCGGTTAATTTAAATGTGTTTTATAATTATTTATTAAAAAATATATATACATTGTATTCTTTGAATTTCATAATATTTAAATTTATAAATAATTCACATTTACGATCTAAAAAAGAATAAAGATTGATATGGTTCAAACACAAGCATTGCATATAAATATTCGAATCACTAATTCTGGAATAAACTATCACCGGAGTGTGTCAAGCATTTTATTTAACTGTATTATTCACTATATGCGGTGAAAGTTGAGCATAGAAATCCGGTCAAGCGAGAAGGGATTGCGAAGAAGAGAGAGAGAGAGAGAGAGAGTGTGTGAGAGAGAGAGAGAGAGTGTGAGAGAGAGAGAGAGAGAGAGTGTGTGAGAGAGAGAGAGAGAGAAAGAGAGAG
>JAUZND010006045.1:0-10927 GCA_034780555.1 Coelogynopora nodosa | reverse complement strand
GGGGAGTTTCGGTTTCGGGGTGGGGGAGGGTTGAACTAGACCGCGCACTCTCATACTACTTTAGCTAATTAAGCAAAATAATTTCTCAATATCGTTTGACATTACCATGGATTTCAAACTAAAATAATTTTAATTAATAAACGTTTAAAAATATTTTTGTTTTTAATAGGGAAGCAAACACTTATTATTTAACGATTGTTTTTGTCAAATTGAGCTTAACGCTATCTAAGCTGAAATGAACAGTATAGTCTCACAAATTTAGTATACTAATATTTTATGTACAATATCTATTATAATGTAACTTATTGATGGTAAGTAATTTATGTCAAGATAAATATCAAGTTTGTAACTTTTGAAAAAAATAAATTGACAAGTTGAACATTTTATGAAATTTGAAAATGAATATTTTTTGTAATATTTAATTTAAGCATTTAATTCTACTTATACATATTATAAAAATATGCTTATTTATTTCAGAGTGTAAGCAAATATGTCACAAAAATGCAACTTGCAATAACGGAAAATGTGAATGTAAAGCAGGTTTAATGGGAAATGGTATCAATACCTGCTTTGATTGTTCTACTTGTGATAATATAAAACAACATTGTACTGTTACAGGATGCGTCAATAATGGTAATACAACTAAACCCTTTTCTTTAATATATTTCATTCAATTTATGAATATGTTATTGTTAATTAAAACTTAAAATTTTGATTCAGTGTTTTCTTTAGTTAGATAAAAAATATAGATTATAATTGCATGATCACAGTTGTCACACCATTTCAATTTCAATGTCATACAACAAAAACATAAAAGAAATAATTTCCCATTTTTTAGCAAATATTTTTTCTATAAATTAAATTGACGAGTCCAAAATTTTATTTACTATAAATTTATACAAAAAAATGATAGATTATATAACTTGCTAAAATGTTATATTATTGTATAATATATATATATATATATATATATATATAAATTTCATTGAATACTATTTCTTAAATCTTGCAATATATTGAGATACATGAACCTCAAAAAACGTCATTATCAAAACAATTACAACGTAAAATAATAACAACATGTTAAATATCTTATACAAAAGTAGTCTAGACTAGGCTAGCCTATTCAGTACAGCTCACCTTTAAAAATGCTTTCATGTCATATGATAACTTTAATTTTATTGATATATACTATTGAATCTTTAAGCATTGGTATCAATTTTTTACTCGAAATTTTCGCAAATGTTTACTTCATTTAAAAAAATTAAGGAACTATTCTTTTTGAATTCTTTTGAAAAAATTATTTAATAATTTATCAAGTTCATCCACAGAAAACTCTTCTTAATCGTCTAAAAAATTCTATGACAATGCTTATACATATTGTATATATATTTGTGTATTTTTTTAGTACTATGTAAATAAACTTGTCATTTTTTCTTAACTCTCGTGTCTTATTTATTATTATTAAGTAAAATAACGAGCTTTTTCTTAGTGTGCAGACATCTGTACGTAGAATAGTTTAATACGTATTACCTGGAATAAAATGTTTCTATAGATATGTATATAAAGTAACGTTATATGTAAATGTATCTATAGAGTTGCGCCTCATTCTGCTTTTCACTACAATTACTAAAGCTGGTGCACTTTATTTTGATGAATATCCAGACAATTATTGTGACGCATTGGGAAGGTACATAAAATGTTGGGATAATTTAAAACATGCATGTAACTGACATAACTGTTTATAGAGGGCATTTATTTACAAATTATAATTTACAAACTATTGTTTTATAAATATTTGAACAGCAAATATGCATACAAACAGTGTATACATTTAGCTATAGTAAAACATGCTTGTTGTGAGATTTATATATGGTGAAATACAATAGAGTATAAGGTAAGATTAATTATTTATATTTTAAATACGAATTACATTTTTATTATTTTTACATTTTATAAAACATGAGATCCGTTATATTTTACAATCATTTATTTATTCAATTGACTCGTTGTCATAGCAAAAAACAGCATGATAAAAATAATCTATACCTATAATATTGTAATATCATTTGATTCATTGATTTAAGATCAAATAACATATACATGTGAAGGCGCATTATAGTTTTAATAAGGAAGATATTTACATAGACGTTTGCAAATTATGACATTTACAAATGGTACATTTTATTACATTTATTTTTATAATTGATCAATTTCAACATCCATTTGTAAATGTCCCATGATGAATGCGAACAAAATGTTATTCCATAATAAAAATATATGAAACATCAATACAGTTTTATTACTTTTTTCGTTAACTTTCACACGACACATGACATTTTACAAATTGTAAATTTTATTAAATTTATGGATATTCACAAGTGGTCCAATGTACTAATTAAATATGTTTTATTATGTCATAACATTTAAGAGACTCCAAAAATACTATCTAGAAATATGCCCACCAAGCAGCATAGCATAATGGATATGAGATGTCAGTCTAAAGTGGCCGTCGATGGCAATTTCAACCAGGGAGATTGGACTAAATGCACTCTCACACAATTCCGAAAAAATGCTTGGTGGCAGGTTGATTTGAGGCAAATTTACAACATTACTGGAATAACAATATACTCTGGGAACAAGAATTATTCAAAACTTTCAAATTTTGACTTGAAGGTAAGTTTAGTATAGTGGACGAAGTTACTAGCTAATACAAAGAAAAGATGATTCCCATTTAAAAATCGTAAATGTTGTCTTAATAATTATCTAACCTTTAATGGAACACGACTTTCGGTGTACCTCAAAAAAATAACTACAAAAACAATTTCTGACAAATTGTCAACCTATATATTTAAGCGTTAATAATAATATGCAGATATACTTTTGTTTATAAGAAATGAACACAAATTATTATTTTAGAAACAAATATAAATATTAAGATATATAACATTTGAAATACACATCACATAATAAATTATGCATAATTACTGTCGAGTACATTAGCTATGTGCCATTTACAATTTTTTTATTATTGTTAGTTTACGAATCATGACTTATTACTGAATAAACTCAAAGTAGCATTCCCACAATAAAAAAACAATTACTTATAGCTGATCAGCCTAGGAGGTGGCTCGGTATGAAATCGGGGGAGAATGCTAATAGTGTGTTTTGTGAAAATGTAGACCCCTACAGTTAGAAAATGTGTGATAGCATTGTGGCAGTGGCAGCTTTATGGGTGTTAGTCCTCAATTTTTAAAATTGCTGCCAAAATACTTATTATGCTAGTACCTAATCATATGTAAACTACATCGCATCGTCAATCTTATGCATTATAATAATAAAAAATCATTTTATATTAGAGATGGTGTAACAAAGTCATTGCCCCGAATATAAAATTGTGTACTATGTGATGCTGAGAAGTATATTTTTACAAAAAAGTGAGAGAAAAAATAATCATTATAACATAAGTACAACGTATTGGGCAAAGCTCAATACTGTAGGCATGCATTATTATATAACAGCCAAAGACAAGCAGGCAAATCGATAATGCTGGTTGCCTAGTATAGACAATACAGTAAGGGATACTTTACTCTATAGCGTAGACCAAATATTTTTGCACTGACCGTTGTTGGGTGCCTGCCCACCATCAATAGGGGACTACAGTTTAGGAAACTTGGATTTGCACATCAATGGCATTAGCACTTTGATCCCATGGTGGTGTTTTGCCCACGATAAGATCAACCATGCGAGGTACCTGTCTACATACTATGCTCATATGACAATTCTTCCATAAACAAATCGTGATGTACTCAGAGCATTCCAGCTAGCTCAGTTCTTGGTGCAGAGGTCTAGAAACAATCCCTTTGAGCGGATACCTGTGGATGAGACAATTGAGGTAACGGTTAACAAGGACACTTAGACTCTTGGAGGCTCGTCAGGGCTCATCCTAAAAGCAGGAGCCATCAAAAGGTACTAAACAACAACAGAGTACCGCCGGGATTTTCTTGGACACTTAAGAGACATGGTGCATGATAATCAATCAAAACTCAACCATGCTGATCTACAGCAGCCAAGAATATAACCATATGAGGAAACAGTGTCGGCAGTCGTCAGCCTCATTCAAGCCTGGGCCAACCTACTCGCAGAGTTCCCATAACCATTGCTACTGCAAAATTGGCGCCCAGAGACATTACGTCAGATATGATTTTAAGGCATGTGATATTGGAGATAAGAATTATGCCACTTCCAAGAATGAGAGACTGGAGTAGGACCATCATCAAAACCATTTCACTATCCGATGAAAACTAACAAGCTGAAGGCATTCACAAATATGTGTAAGAAGAAATATTGAAAACAAGTGGGAAGGACAAAATCTTGAAAGCTGACCAGTCTCTGTTTGATCGCATCATAATGATGCGCAATCTCAAGATGGAGGACATCCTCTTTCACCTCCAGGTACTACTATATTGGGCTCTCTTTATCCTATACGGATTAATCAAGAAAACAAACAAAGCTTCCTTAGCCACAAATTTGCAGAATAATGTGACAGTAGCAGACCACCTCCCACCAAACCCGGCTTCTGTGGTCGATGTAATGAACTTGGTTCAAAGAGTAAAGGGTAACCAAGTTACGTTTGGAGACATTGCCACTACAATACGGTCTATGGCATTGTTTGAAGGAATAAAAAGTACCCGAATAGATGTTGTGTTCGACACGTATTGAACTAATTCTATCAAGAACAGTAAGAAAGCAATACCAGGTAAATAGACCGAACAGCAGCTACAGGGTATCTCAAGCACACAGATCGTGAGGTAATACAGAAGTTTTCTGGCAGGAATAACAAACAAAACCAGTCGGATTAGGTTTGTTGTCAGTGAATGGAAGAAGCCAGTGTACAGAGAGAAACTACATGAGAAAATTCTGTATACAAGTAGATGATAAATGCTAAAGTGATATCAGGCTGTAGTGATATGTGCAGAGGATACAGATGTTTTTATCATGTTTTTGGCATTCCATGACAAAATAGGAGCCCCATTATTCCATAAATGTGGAACTAAAACCAAAACTAGATTAGTTGACCTCAGGAAAGTCGCTGTCAATGTCGGCATATATGTCTGCAGAGCTGTTATTAGTATATATGCATACACAGAATGTGACACTGACAGTGCTTTTGCAGGTAAAGGGAAGCAAGTGCTCTCAAATTTGTGATCAACAACAGGGAAATCAGGAACCTATTTACACAGGTGAGCCAGGAATAGGACCTCTTCTTAAAATTGATAGTCAAACTAGAGTGTTTCGCATGTCTCCTCTATTGCCCCAAAGCTGCATTGAACAAGGTCAATAGTTTCAGGTTCCACTTATTCTGTGTTAAGAAAGGTAAGATAATGAGTCATAAGCTTCCACCCTGCTGGAACTGCTTAAATAAATATGTGCAAAGGGCCAACTACTAGGCTTGAATATGGAGAAGATGCCTTGAAAAAGACCTAGGTGTACCAATTCCCATTGGCAGAGGATGGAAAATTGACATGGATGTAGCTAAGGAATTAATCTTAGTGGATTGGATGGATGGTCGGCCAGCACCTGAGGCTATTTTGACCCTACTGGTCTGCAAATAAGGACATGTACACTGCCAAATTGTGTTTGTCAGGTATTTGAACTTCGATGGACTGATATTTGCAAACTGTCAAACTGCGAGAATCGTTCATCAGATGATGTTGAGAGCACGGACGACGATGATGGTGTTGATGATTAATTTCATTAAAGATGTGTTTAATGTTAGTAAAGACAGGCACGAAATGTAGGATTGTGCGTATGATAGGTGTTTAACCACTACATGACAAATCTGGAACAGTTCGACAGCGAGGATCGCGAGAGGATCCACAGGTGCGCCGCTTATCTCCTGCTGATCTTCCTCTGGTATTGTCGCCGTTTTTCTGATAACTATTAGTTTTTGTTTGTTTATTTGTATTTCTCAATGGCTTCAGTACGCGGTAACATATATAATTTATTTGATGTATTAAATTGTTGTACTGTATATATGGTGATCGCAAAAAAAGGATTTATACGTGTTGATGGCTCTTTTTTGAATAGATAAATACACTTCTAGACTCCTAATACCTGGTCATAGACAGCAAAATCACTATGTTAGCTGCTAATGAACATGATTTTTTGCATACTGAGCAGTTCAGTGGCCATTTTGGAAAATGGAAATAACTTTTATAAAGATGCCAACCCCAATTGTTATCATATGTTTTCTAACTCTAAGCATTAATACTATCCCAAAAACACTATTAGCTTATCGCCCTAATTTGATACCGGTGAACAAAAATTCGGACCGGGGCTGATATAAACAGATTAACTTGTTTCAAATGCATTTTGTTAGAAGAAACATAATAAATAAAAATGGTCTGGCTTTACTTTGAAAATCAGATTCTAGGTAACATAATTTATGAAATTACTGTAAAAATTTGCTCTATTTATAGAATATAGTATTTTAGATAATTTAATATATTATTACTAATTTAGATAATTATTCACAGAAGTGCAGTATACATTTATATTGGTACAAATGTGGAACTCATAATAATAATAATAATAATAATAATAATAATAATGGCTTTTATTAATGACATAAGCACATCGGTGACATTTAACATATACTCAGAGATATCCGAGTCGTACTAGAATGTATGGGTAGGTATGGCAGAAATATTAAATCTAGAATTCGTGATGGTCGCGAACTTAAAGCAAGCTGGTACCTTGCCGATTTCTACACCGTCTTGGTCAATTGACGTAATGATGGTATTTAGAGCAATGGCATTTTTACTGTACAACCATGTTGGGAGGTCATCTAGACCTGGACTTTTATTTTTAGTATTTTTGAGTTCTTTGTGAACTTCCTCTTCAGTGAAGGTCATGGTCTTATTTGGTAGTTCACCATCATAGTTACAATTGAGGCTATCCATTTCCGAATAGGCATCAAATTGAATTGCTCTTGCGTTTTTGATCAACTTTACAGATAGATTTGTAGACTGACCACTCTTTTTGTGTGTTGGGGGCGTTGTTGATTAGGTTTAGTGTGGCTTCTTTACTCAGTCTTTAAATTCTGCTGTTAAAACTGAGGTATATGATGCGATTTTTTGGTTTGGAAGGCCATACTTCTTTCAATGAGTGAATTTTGACGGCAATTGTCATCCATGGTAGATCAGTTGTTCGAAAGCGCGGTAATTTTTTAGATATGTGGATTGCTTAAAAATACATCAGTGAAATAAAAAATGTTTCTGTTTTGTCATCGGGAGTTAGCATTACAATAGTCGAGTGGTCGGAGTTTGTAACAGGGAGAAGCTTTTTGCAGCTTTGTATTGATTTGGGATCAGATCGAGCGCATTGTTGTTCCTGGTAGGGATTTGTGAGGTTGTAGGCTGCTTCGAAGTCATGTACATTGTTTCTCAGGTTGTCAAAGTCACCGCAGACTGCAATGAAAGGTTCGAACCTCAGGCTCAATTCCGCCTTGTCGGTTAACGTGGTGAACTCCTCGATATCAGTTTCTGACGTGGTGTTTAGGAGATTTCCAGTATAGGTGATAAATCGCGCAAATCTTGCCATTACATGAGGGTATTGTGAAGCAAATAATTTCCTGTGTGGTTGAAGGGTAAATTTCGGCGACTTCGAAGGATTTACGCAGGTAGATGAGGATGCCTCCTCTTGGTGTTGTTCAGTCTCTCCTGATCAGTTGATAGCTGTCGACGTGGAGTTAATCATCGCTGATTTGCGGAGTCAGCCACGTTTCGGTGAAGACAAAGTTGTCGTTATTATTTGAACTGATAAGAAATCTGATTTTGTCGATTTTGTTACGTGTATTTGGTATTTGAATTAATAGATACCATCTGTGCTTTTATAGAAGTCGAGGCTGTAGATGACGTCTGATAGTAATATTCGCCGCCGAGGATGAACGAGTAATACGAAGACGTGGAGTTCCTATTATTAGGAAAATATTGATAAAATCAGAGGCAACGAAGAATCTATCTTATGGTACCACTTCGTCTGTATGAAAAAGGGAATCCAGTGCAATAAATTGCCTGACAAGAAAATCAACAGTTCTAGTTTGCATATGATACCCATGTATAAAATCATACAGAACCTCTTCTTCATGTCTTGAATATCCACAACGTGCAGCAAGAATTACAAAAAAAACCATGTTATTCATGATAGACAATTTTCGCAAAATAAAGTTAACTTTTTAGGCCATTGACAGTGATCTGCTGATTGGGTCTACTTAAAGTAATTGCTTCATGGAGAACTTAATGCCTATCTCTGAACATGATATGTTACAGTAGCATAACATTTTGCGCTGTGAACAATAATTAAATCTGTAATCTTATTTCAAGTTAGAACTGTTAGCTGTTAGCATAAATGCAATTGTTATATTTATACAAACCAGTCATCTCCTCCAACAAACGGAGATGTTCAGCGAATGTGTCGAGCGCCCTGTGGTCATTCCTTCTATGTCATTCTTACCTCATAAGAAAATGTCATGACATTTGATCGCTGATTAAATGCTCTGTATATCTTGGGACAACTTTGGTCCACACGCCGCAGTGTCGTGTATCTTAGGTCCACACCCCGATCATTTAATTACAATACTAAATGTCTTACCAATGCCAGTGTCTATCGAATTTCATGTATATATTGTAATAAATGTCACAATGATAAAATTACGCATGATCTTTTTCAAACGTATAAAAGAATATAAAGCTGATAGCTGCTTTTATAAAATTATATAAAAATACACATATTTATATTATTAGGGTGTTATTTTGTGCTATAACATTATATCACCGACTAGCATTATTTTTTGTGCATAATTTTCCTCTGTATCATTCCGTCAAGTCTTTTCACAGATTTTTTGTGTATTATTACATTAATATTGTGAAATAGTATATTATGTTTTAGATCCATTTTTCATTCGTTTATCTATTCAAAACTATTTCTCTGTCGCCCTCTTTTCTACTTTTTCATTGGTCCTTCAATAGTATTCTTTATAAAATATGTTCTGCGGGTATTGTGTTTTCATTCATCCTACGTAATGTTGATGCCATCTTGAAAATGATCTCGTGGTTATAAGATTGAATCGTCGATTTAATAAAATAATTTTCTTATAATATAGATATAAGTTAGTGTTTTTGTTGTTTATTATTAGTTACAGAATTTATGATGTGTTATAAAGTGCAGTTTAAGACCTGGTTAGAATTACATAATAATTATATAAAAATTGAATAAAAGAGCGCAATTCACCTTGGGTACAAAGTGTGCACATAATATTCTAGTATTAATGGAGAGATCTGTGTTTTTCTTTATTTCTTGAATTTTATAATTATTACTAAAATAAATATCTTGGAAATCATAAACTAATTCAAGTAAAATATAAAGTTTTAGCAGCAACATTTCAAAACACATACCAAGCAGAATATTATTTATTTAATATAATACATAATGTATACTGTATAATCATTCCATTTTCCAGACAGGACCTAATGAAAAAGAATTGACTGTTTGTGTTAGTTACCAGGAACGATCTCATATCGCTCAAATATTTTCTCTTAACTGTAAAACAGAGGCTAGAATAGTGAGAGTACAGCTTCGCTTTAAATCAATTCTTACCATATGCGAACTTGAAGTCTATGGATATACAACAAATATAGGTATGCCATTCGTTATTAATAACATAACAATAATTACATGTGGTATTATTTATAACCAGATATATATTTTTATGTACTAAATACAAGATGCTTTGCATGCATTGTGTAACAAACATGCTATGTGTAATTATTAAACATGGCTACGTAAAAAAAATCGAATGAAAACGTATCACCTCTAGCAATCAGGAAACTAAAAACCGTACATAAAAGGATGCTTAAAAAATTATCTAACAAATCAATTTTAATGTTAATGTAGATGCCATAGCAAAATATTATATTGTTAGGTAAAACAATTCAAGTTACGTGATCTAGCTAATTATCAGAATGTGGATATATTTCAATTTGAATTGATACAATTGAATGTACATGCAGCTATTGATAAAAAAAAGTCATGTATAACAAAATAACATTCTTTGTTTTCTTTATAAAATTCTAAAAAGCGGATGAGCAGTCAACAATCACTAGTGTAACATAATATATTTTAACATTTATATTTAACAATTTTATAATATGAAACACACATGCTTTGCGTATTAATGGAACATGTTTATGTTAAAAAAAATAGTTGGAATTGTTATATACTCATTCATTTTTTAATTTATCAATTTCAACATCCATTTGTAAATGTCCCTTGATTAATGCGAAAAAAAATTATTCCATAATAAAAAGATATGAAACATCAATACAGATTTTATTACTTTTTTCGCTAATTAAGCAAAATAATTTCACAGTATAGTTTGACATTACCATGGATTTCAAACTATTATAGATTTTAATTTCTTAACGAGTCAAATGTATTGTTTTAATTACAGAAGAAAACACTTATTATTTAACAATATTACATCGTTTTTGTCAAGTTGAGCTTAACGCTATCTAAGCTGAAATGAAGAGTATAGTCTTGCAAATATATAATAATATGTTATGTACAATATGTATTATAGTGTAACTTATTGATGGTTAATAATTTATGTCAAGATAAATATCATGTTTGTAAGTTTTGAAAATAATAAATTCACAAGTTGAACATTCTACGAAACCAGAAAATGCATTTTTGTAATATTTAATTCTAAACTTACATATTATAAATAAATATGCTTATTCATTTCAGAGTGTAAGCAAAGATGTCACAAAAGTGCAACTTGCAATAGGGGAATATGTGAATGTAAACCAGGTTTTATGGGAAATGGTATCAATACCTGCTTTGATTGTTCTACTTGTGATAATGA
>JAUZND010006043.1:0-31448 GCA_034780555.1 Coelogynopora nodosa | reverse complement strand
TGGAATTTGTTATTAAAAACAATAGAATCACAAATCACACAACAAATACAATCACAGTGGCGGATCCAGGGGGGGGGGCGGGCGCAAGCCCCGTCGGTAATTATGGACTCGGCGCCCTTTTTTTGAAGCAGGTATTTTGAACCAAGATATCTTTGTATGATAAAAAATAAAATAAGTTCGATTTTGGTTGTTAAAACAAGTATAATGGCGCCCTTTAGAAATTGAGCTCCCCACGATAACATAATCCCAGATCCGCCACTGACTCATATCTATTATGATACCTGAACGACAGATATTATGAAGAACAAAACTATTTTTAAAACATAGCCTAATAACTGCATCTATTGTATGATTTTATCCTAATATAATTTTTTACGGATATGATTTTATTTGACATGTTTATTGAAATATTATTAAATAATATAATATTATTTTATAGTTATTATTAGGTACCCTATTTTATGATATTAATTTATTTATCAACGTAATTTAAAAAAAAGTTTATTTAAAGAAAAACAGAACAATGCTACGCTTCGCGTGACTTGAAATTTAAAAATGTTAAAATACAGTGTCAGGCGAAGTGTCGTAATCAACATACTACTGTTCGCCTGATTGATAAATTATGTGAATAGGAATTACTACGGTTCTTCTGCAGTTATAACATTGCCATAAAGAGTGCTATAAACACGACACTTCGCGTGATGAAACTTTAATGTATTTTATAATAAGGTGTGTATAAAACTCATTTTCCCAAAAATAGCCAATACGACGGTTCGCGAGAAGTAGGGCGTTATATAATCAAAAATGTCTCCGAATATAGATCTTTTCTTTTATTATTATGGATATAATTTATTTGGTATAATATTTTTTCTTACAGTTTTGAGATTTTTATAATAATTTTAGTAATAAATATTAGTATTTTAAAGTATAAAAATTTTAGTAATAAATTTAGTAATAATGATAATAAAATAGTGCATAGAAAGAAGCCTCTTTGATATGATACTGAAATTATTAGAAAACCGTAAAGCGTCACTAAGGTCAAATACAATTCATAAAGGCGTGTGAATTAAACTAAGTAGTGTCCAAATTTTGTAAAAGGATGTCGAACAGTTGAGGAGACATACGAGAATATTTATAAAATCGATCTGGGTGATCCCTTAGTTCTTGAATTAATTGGACCGGTGGAACTTCACCTAATTTTTTACGGAACTTCAAACTTGAATTTGTTTTGTCTTCTTCGAAAGAGCATAAACAGACCGAAGTCTTCGTCATCCATGATTTCAAATTAATGTGTACATGTTTTGATTACTTCCTTTGAATATTTAATTGCGTTTCAACGAGTCGCTCTTGGTGAGCGTAGTCCTTTATCAATTTTTGAAAAGATAATTAAAGAGTTACTAAAATTTATCACGTAAAACCGATTGTAACATTATTTTGTTATATTAATGTGATATATTAATTAATGTCCTTTTCGTATTAAAAATGGTATCTTTTAAATACCATATTATCCATATATTTGGATGGAAACAGGCCACAATTTTAAAATTATTTATGAATAAATTGATCAACGCAGATTTAAATGATGTAGAATAAACAATATTCAAGAACGTAGTTCGAATTAATTTCAACTGATCGAAGTTGAATTATTAGTATTGTTTGTCAATAATCAATTAAAAATATTTAATCATTTTTATTTTACACATTAGTTGATATTTATTGAATATATAAAACAATATAGCATGTAACGAGGGAAATAAATTAATGAAGTTACAAATTGTATTTAAGTAACATAATATTTCCTCCAAAACTAATAACTATTAATACACATTAAATTTACTGATAAACATATTATGGAAATAAATTATTAGTGTGTAAATTATACTTAGCCAACTGCTTATAATGTTAATTAGCAGTTGATTAGCAGCTAAAATAAAAGTTTATCCGAAACAAATTTTACCGAAAAATAATATTCCTAGCAGTTTTTTGTAGATAATTATTTCATAAATTAATTAACTATAGAATTTTATCCTTTTGAATCATTTTGGTTTATTATTGAATTTAGTTAATTTGACTACAACATAACAAGACCTCTCCCTTACTGTACGTCCCCCGTAGATCCCCGCGGTTCACTGGGAACACATCACGCTGACAAAACGTCGCTCGCTCCCCTGCGGCCTCCACGCCGCACGACGAAGTATCTCCCGTGAACTCACCCGGTCGATGAGTGCCCGGGCGTCCCTGACAACCACCATCACCCCTGGCGACGGCAGACGGGACTCCCTGCCATCCACCAGCTGTCGACTTCCCCTGCGCGATTTAAGAAACCGGGAGGCCACCGGCAACAAAAGTCCGCTGGGTGTTCACTGGTGTCTGCAACTGTCGCCAACACTTGTGTCCATCACTGGGGATCAGCAGAAGGAGGAGGACAGTGAGGATGCAGTTGCCAGTCGTCTGAGGCACGATTTTGGTGATGATGTATGTTCTGCCTGTCATGGTGTGTTTGGGAAAATAATTGTGGTGTCTTTTCGATGTGTAGGATTATTTTCGAAGCATTGTAGTTAATTCAGGGGATAGAACTTGGTCTTCTTTGTCATGTACTTGAAAATGCAACTGTGTTTTAAATGAAAAATACTTATCATGAAAATGTGGAAGAAAATTGCAATGAATCCATTAGTTTTTGAAATTAGCTTCTTTAAAAACATGATTTTGGACGTAACTTCTTAATAGCTAATGCGATATCGCTCTTTCATTTTACCTTGAATAAATATTCTATACCTTCGCAAAAAACTATAATCCGTATAAAAAAACGTGATTCGTTTTATACTCTGCGTCATTTCAAAATATTAAACTGTACGTGTGCTGTGTCTGTTATATACCCACCCGAAAAATATAAATTTTGTTTCTCCACGATTCTAGAACACTGGGATTAGCATTATTATTAATATCTCCCTAAATAAGGTGCCTAAGCTTATTAAATGAAAATTTAGACAATAAAAACATGTTAAATATTATATACCGAACTTTGTATTTATCCCAAATGTAATTCAATTATTAACTATAGAAATATTAGTTAGTTAATGTTCGGTAGATCTTATATTTGTACATGTTGTCCTCTTCTAGAGTAATTGATTCGAACATGCCTGTTTACTGTATTATATTCTTATTTCTCTTTGATTCCAGAATATCTCCTTTGTTAACATTATCGTATTTTATATTATACAACTATTAACAACATTATGTTTAGTGTAATTGCAGAGTGTACTTCTTCTATAACTGTTCAAATGACTTCAAATAATTAAGCTTACTTCACTGAAACGATATGGAGCAACATATTATTTGCAGTGTTATAATTCATAGTTGTTTTCCTCCTTAGGTCCCCTTCAGTGACCCCTCAACCGGTGACTCGAGTTCACACATCTCACCGCAGCGGGATGTCACCAACGTGTCCCACTGCGAGGGGGGTGGGGCCTCCGGTGTCTTGGCAACCACCCCGCTTGTCGGCAGCTGTAGAGGCGGCTACCAGTATCCGCTGACGCGAAGCGTGAGCCTTCCCCTGCGAGAGGGCAGTAAGCTCGAGGTCTACGACGTCGATATATCGATTGATGAGGAGGAGGAGGAGGTGAAACCTGCCAAGGAGGAAGTCACCTGTAGGTGGTTTGGTCGTGGCGTTGTTAAAATTAGAGTTTTCAAGTTAAGTTTAACATATTTCAGTTTGAGTATTAAGTTACAAGTATTAAAATGAAAAGGAATTATATTATGTTTATTTTATGAAGCTCTCATCTTTCCTCTAGATAATTAGTGAAGCAAAATATTACATAGTAGAAATTTGTTATTATTTACTGATGAACAACAATTTGTTTCGGCATTGTGCAAAATGAAGTCCATCAATTTTCTAAAAGAATTATGAACACATTTCCCACCTGTGAGGTATTTTATAAATTGTGGTTAAGAATCATTGTAAGGTGAGCAAATGCTAAAGATTGTGCATAGAAGAAAAATTTGAACTAAGTCAATCATGATAGATTTCAAATACTAATTATTATGTAAGTTAAATAATTTTTAAATAATTTAGCTGATTGTTGCATTGACATTATGATAGTTTACCATGTGATAAATAATTGATTTGTGTACTTTTTTTATAATACATATTAAGCTGATGAAATTTTAAAAATCATATCTGATCATAATTAAGATATTAATTAAATATATATCACAATTAAACTAGGTAAATGTTTTAATTTTCAACTTTTTATAGTTGAATCAAAATAATTGACAACTTTAAAATTGTGATTATATTTTACGCTGAACATCTTGATATTTATACATTATTATATTTGCTTGTATCGCACTTAGTTTTTGTTAGTTCCAACTTTATACTTATTACCAGAAATTAATAAATTATTCAATAATTTATACCATTTTGCTTTTGTTTAGTTATTTTGTGAATTATTTTCTGCATGCTATGTAAGTTTTGCATGATTTGTATGTATGATTAGTACTTATTTAATATACTGTTTATTATTTATATATATATAATATACTGTTTAGTACTGATTTAATGTACTATTTATTAATTATATATATATGTACTGATTAGTACTGTATTAATTAACAGAATAGTTAAGTTTTTGTATTAAACATTTTACACTATCCTGCTAATCTTGTCTTCACTCGTCACCCCCATCGACAGTCGCCGTTCCCCAGCTATTCTCCAAGCGGCCGGTCACAACACCCCCCTCCTCCTCCACAGACAGGCACGAGCTGCCCCCCTTCCTGGCGGATCTGGACCCCTCCCAGTTCACCCGGGCCACTTTCGCCTCCCCCACTGGTCCCCCTCCCGCCACCACTCCCTTCCGTACTCCCCGCTCCGTGCGCAGGCGGGACGTCCCCTCCCAGTCGCCCTCTCCCACCTCCACACCGAACCACGAGCAGCACCGGCTGCTGGGCACTCCTGACTATCTGGCGCCGGAGCTATTGCTAGGGGCGAGTCACAGTGTGGCGGTGGACTGGTGGTCGCTGGGCGTGTGTGTCTTCGAGGTGCTCACTGGGGTGCCGCCCTTCAATGACGACACGTTGGAGATGGTCTTCAAGAATATCATCGCCAGTGGTGAGAATGGATATAGGGAGGGTTCTGTTCTCACTTTCTTCGAGAATTTCCTGTAGTGACTGAATGTCTGAAAACTTTATTGATCAAATTTGAAAGTACTCATTCTACAAAATTAGTCATTTTTTTTATAATAAATTATTAATGACTTAAATTTGTTATTGATGTTATATAAAAAAATTCAATTTGAAACATATTTTGATATAAGTGCAAAAAATATGTGAAAATATCATTAAAATCCTAAGAAGATGTTAGACTGTCTATAAAAGTTCAAGAAATTTAATGTTTTGTTTATATTCAGGGAAACTTTGGAAATATAATTTTAGCCTGAGTAAGATTATTGCTTTTTTATAAATATGAATCATGTTTTAACACTGCGATACCGATCTTGATTTTTTGAGCATTTATAAATAATTTACAGACCGAAACATTTATTTGTATGAAACTAAAGCTATTTTGATGATATTTTATAAAAATATGTAATATTAATCAACAGCACTTTTTAAAAAGAATTTCACGTTATCATTTAAAAAATGATGCTTTTTTTTAGGTAATGCTTTTTGTAATATTTCTTGTAATTCAATTTTGTAAGTCATATATTATTCATTACAATCATTTCTAAATCATATCATGGCGCCAGTTAAACTTTGTAAATATTTACTTTAGTATTTGTCAGAACAAATGTATAATGGAAAATGTAATTAAGTTCGATCGAATACTTATTTTAAAATTCATGAATAGTGAAAGAAGAAAAGAGTCGTGTTGTAAACTGTGAGTTTGCTTGAGTCAGCTTACTATCCACTCCCGAACGATTTTTATAAAAATATTTGAATGTTATATTAAAGAGTTTTTATATTGCATAATAATTATTGTATAGGCAACTTTACAAAAATATAGCTTTTTTAAATATTTAAAACCACTATTTACTCATACGCTGTAAATTTACATTTTACCACATATTTATCGTTAACAAAGAAAATCAAACATGTAACACAGTTAACTGCATTTTAATATTATTATAAGCGTTCATAATTTCATACTGTAACATTGACTACATTTTATCTCTAATTTAAATTGTACTCGTTTATGACTATATGTGATACTAAACCATGAGCAATACGATGTCAAGCAACAACATCTGGAAGCCTCGACGTGTTAAGACATTATAATTAATTAGGGTGTGTAGATTTTTATCTATGCGAAATTTAGATGAAATTAATTTTTATAACGTCTTAATTGAAAGTGTTAAATTGTGACAGTGACGTGTTACGTTATACAGTAGAAGTTGCATATATCTGTTTTATATTTAACGATATTTGACAATTTTTTTGGTTCACAGTAATATCTGTAGATAATTTTTCCGTCTTAAAATGACACCTGATACCATCAACACCCCGCAGACATCCCCTGGCCAGAAGGCGAGTTGAGCCTCTCACCGCAAGCGGTAGCTCTGATTTCCGCCCTCCTCCAGCCAGCACCTGAACAGCGGGCCAGTGCTGTCGATATCCGCTCCTCTGCCTTCCTCGCCCACCTTCACTGGGACTGTCTGCAAGAGGTCGAGATGCCCTTTATACCGGAGCCCGACAATGACATGGACACCATCTACTTCCAGGTGGGCGGTGGTGTGGAATGCTGGCTATCTTTGGATTAAAAATAATAATTACATCCGTTATGTTTTTATTAATTTGAAATAATGAATTATTAATTACAATATGTTTTTCTTAAATAGCAAAACTGGTAATATAAGAAAACATTATGATAAATTATAGTATATCAGAACATGTAAACAGTTTTTTTTTGTAATGTTTTTTGTGTTCCTTTATTGTTGAAAAGTAAATTCTTTAATCATAAAAAGTTACAACTACAATGTGATAAAATTGACTATCCTTTTCGAGATTTTAACTATTAAAGTATTCTTTAATAATCTTTCTTTTTGTATTTTAATAACTTATTTTTGGATTTAAAAAAAATATATATAGTATATTCATATTATGTTTTTAGTAATTATGCAATTTCTATTAGCATACACGGTGTCCAAATATTTTAAAATCAAGGACAGTTTTAAGTGATCCAATTGTTTAATTTTATTAATGGTAACGAAATATATAACATTTATACATAATACACCAACATTTTTCTTTTATAAATAACTTTGAAAAAGTTCAGAATTATTTTTGAACCGGAATTAATATTTTGTTATTATCAAATAACTTACGATAATTATTTATATAACTTAATATATTTTCAGATAACTATTATTTAATCGTATATAAATATTAATAATCACGAATTTTATCATTGTAACATAATAAATCTGAACTGTAATTCAATTTGTGACTACATCATAATATATTCAAGATATTAACTCTGTACATTACGATCCTTTCAAAGATCTGGTACATTGAAACCCTTCGTCAAGAGTTTAGTTTCTGGACCCAACGTTTCCCTGTTTTGTGATCATCATCCAACTTCGACTTCATCGACGAAGGATTAAAATCAATAAACACGAAAATATTTTAATGATGTTTATTACTAAATGTTAAAAAAATTAAATTGTATAATTATGTCATTTTAGCTATTAAACAAATTACAGTCAAATCTGCATGTATCGGATCTGCTTATATCGAATTACTGGCTATAACGGAACTTACAGTTTTAAATAGTTATAATATAAATGTAAGTATAGCTCGATATTATATCGAATTCATATATAGCGGATTACCGGCTATATCGAAATTAAAATAATAATAATAATCGATTTGTTTTTCCACTTAACTTGCAGAACATTGTTATATTATTATGAATAATTTATTGTTAATTTTATTACATAAATAAACAATTGTTATAAAAAGTTCTTTCGGCTATTCTAATTTTTGCAAATAACGGATTTATTTTCTAGGTTTTCATTGATCCAATATGTGCGGTTTAAATATGCTGTATTGCTTCTTACATCTTATCAAACATTAAATTATTTATAAAAAATAAGTTTTTTTTTTTTAAAGGTTTTGTGTCAGTTTTTACAATATCAGTTCACTTTTTTTTTTTCTTAATTGGAAATTGAATGAATTTTATATTATAAAGAAGGTGGATAGGTCTATAAAAGTGTCAATATCATCTTTTGCCATGGTTTGTTCATTATTTATCACTACATCACGTCTTGGTTGATACATTTTATATTAATATATTATGTTGATAATACAAATATTTCTTTGTAATATGCTTCATTTCTCTATCTCGTTCCACCGCAATCTCAGGTTCGCAATGAGATGAACAAGTACAAAGTGACGCACAGCGGTGTTGACATCGCTGCCCCAGATCTGCCGGGGTTGCCACTACACCCCCCTCCCTGAACTTTCGTTCTTATCGATCTCTTATTGGAACGGTATAGTTTCATCCGCGCCCTACTCTCGGATTTAGTGTGATCTTTCTTACTGACTCTTTTAACTATCTATATGCCAACTATGTTTCCTCGTTTTTACGTCTCAATTGCGCTTTTAACTGATCATGTTTATTATCTCATAAGGTGTACCTTACAATTCGACTATATACATATTTATATCGTTTTAGTACAAACTTTTTTTTTATATTGTGTGTAAGAAACCTGTACCGAAACATTCTATTGTTGGAGCACCTTTCGGATTTATTTTTCTGTTTAAATAATTTGTTCTTGCATTTACCAAAGCTTCTATACATAAGAAAATACTGTTCTCTCCAATTTATAACTATATGTTACACTATAATGAATTGATTATCTTTCATAAATCTATTGTTTGTTGTTATATGTGGCTTCGCTGTGGTTGTCTGGTTACAACTAAACAGTCATTTTGAAATATGTCAAATAAGCATAAATATTTAGTTATGTAGCGATGTTATTAACCATTCGATTTGTCAGTAGGAAGGATTATTATGTATCAACCATGGAAATGGATAATAAAGTCTAGAGGGGCTATCCATCCATTTCTATTGTATCTCAAAGAATTATTTACTGACTTTTCATAAGCTCTCAGGAAATGTTTAATTGCGATAATAGGAACGCAGCACTTTCAGTAATATAATATAATTTCTGTAATAAACGAATCTTTATTACAGCATACGACTTTTTAATGGAGTTCTGGTCTGTTAAAAAAGGTCTTAGTTTTCAGTTTAACTATTGTTTCTTTCTGGAGTAAATGTGTTTTTTCATTTAAAAATAAGTTTATAATCGAACATGCTAGATTTAGAAAATGCTATTGAATTTTTATAATTTTAATGCTAATGTTCCATCTATGCAAAAAAATTAATAAGCTAGTGGTCATATCGCATTTTTATTAATGCTTTTTTTTAAGGAATAATTCTAAAAATCTTAAATACCATGAACTAAATCATTAATATTTATTCGAAAAATATGGTCTGCCATATTTTTAGTGTAAATAGTTGAGCAATGAAAAGTTTCAGCGGAAAAAAATAAACAATAATTATAGCATAGACTAGAGTAAAATCTCTATTTTGTGATCTTAGTACAAAAAGGCTGCGGATATAATTTACAAAGGTTGAATTTTTATTAATCGTCTTCATTGTTAGTAAATATTAATGTTCTAAATTTAAGCTTCACGGTTCTTTCAGAACCTTGACAATTTTTTCAATAAGTCACCTTAAATTTAAATTCCCTAAAGAATGTTATAGGTTTCTTTGAATTTCGTTTATTATTTTAAATTATATTCAATTGTGAGTTTTGAAATTTTTTATTGAAAATTGATGCATGATGAATAATGCGTTTTAAATAATAATAATACATGATCAATAATAATTTTTCTATTTATTCGTTTTTTATTGTGTATTTAACTACACCTTTATTAAAAAATATATACCAATTATAAATCAAATCACTGAAATTGAATACACAATGAATTTGTGAGAATTTACATAATTTCAATAAATTGGAATACTGCAAAAATAAAGCTAATAAATGTTAATGATGAGGATGTCTTTATTTTTTGCGGATTCAAATTATAAAAATAGTTTAGTTCCAATGAATAGTAGTAATCCTTTTGTTATGTTTTAATTATGAGCAATATATTATGTAGTTTCTGATGTTAGCAAATAACTAATATTATGTGCATTTTCGGAATAATTTCTTTAACATTAAATCGTAAAACTTTTTAAAATAGACGTATTATAAAAATATATGATTTTAATGATTTGGCTGCTGTAATTCGTAATAATAGTGATGATTAATTGTGTAGAACATAAATATTTATTTATTTTTCAATACAGCGAAAAATTGATAATTGTTTAAAAAATGTAAATCAACAGAATTTGTATTTTTTTAATATTGACAAATTGATCTGCCCGAATTCTGTGAAAAAGTAAGTTTATATATTTCACATAGAACCTATTAGAACACTAAAAAATTAATCATCTTAATTGTTTATTAAATATTAACTTAAAATGTTACATATATTTTAATGCTGTTAATTATATTTTGAAGTGTTTTGAAATGTAAAATAATCTGCAATTTTTGAGTCAATGATTGGGCTCCGAGATTAGACAATTATATTTAAATAAATAAAGCTTATTTATTTATATATAAATTTTCTATGAACAGAAGGAACACATGTGACTGGAGTCTGCATCTATAGTTCCGGTAACATGACAAAATATCACCATGACTATGAGGCATGACCATGTCCATGACAAAATGTCACAGTATTTTGGGATATCATTGTTAAGAAGACATAATTTTAAAATTATAGTTTCATGTAAATATTTATTTGATAGCATAATAATAATGCTTATAAATATAAATTGTGAACATTTTGTTAATATTGTAATTTTTCTTGTGGTGACATTTGTTATGTTCCCATAGACCTAGTGTTATGGATTAATCTCACCCTTGTTAAAGCTTGAATTATTAACCTGGCAAGCCTCAATGTTTGAGTAGACCTTCAATAAAAACAAGTTCTGTTTGCTCTGCACCACTAGCCTCTTATTAATGCCAAATGAAGCTTCAGATCCTTGTAATCCAGTTTTACACTTTAAGGTAGATAGATTTCCTCTGCCATAAAAATATATATTCTGGAAATTTCCCAGGATTAACCCTTCATACATGGACATACTTTATAGGGTTTGCTATGTGGAGGGCAGTGTATTTTACCCCTTCCCTGGAAAAGCAAACTTCCTATCATCCGATTAAGCTGAAATTTGGTATACAAATACCTCTTTTAAAAAGACTTATCAACCAATTTTAATTTTCAAAAAAATTAATGAATTGATATAATTTTTATGACCTGATTACATCATAAAATCCAGTTAGGAAAACTATAAGAAAATAACCATATATTTGCTATATATTGATCAATAAATGCTATAACTTTTGTTCAATGCAACCAATTGACTTGATTCTTTTTGCATCTGATTCCAGATCACAAAATCTATATTTGTTGATATATTTTTATAATTATACTACTTATACAAATAAGCTATAAGTAGTATAAATATTATTTGAGTATTATATTAAATTTCAGGTTATTTTAATAAATAATTTTAATAATCAAATTAAATGGATATAATTTATGATAAACTTATTTTTTCTATTAATGTTGCAAGTTTCAACTCCTAATATCTTTGGCAAGTATGAAAACCCAGGGGGTATAAAATGGATCAATAATAACATCATTTTTCTGGTATGTAAAAATATTTGAAATTATTTAAAAAAATATTTTTAGTTAGATAAAAGTATTTTAACCACTGAGTAAAAAACATCAGGGTCATACCATAATACTTTGAGTCTTAATAACTTAGACACTTTACTAATAATTCACATTTTTAAAAGGCTACTTTTCTAATTCTTAATATTTATGCTAGTTTCCCTTTCAACTACAGGATGCTTAATGGTTACATCTATTACTACATCCTTAACTAAGCCTACTACCCATCCAACTGTTACAAGCCTAGCTCCTTTTATAATACTTATCAGATTCAAGCCATCATGAGTCTCACAGCCTGCCCTATGCCTGGAGAAAGAAGACACAGTAACAAAACCAGACAAACATAAAGTTACTGTGTACAAACATAAGTAACCGTGAACAATAAATAAATATTTATAAATTAAAACAGTATTATATTAAATAAATTAGCTACTTAATAATTAAATATTTAAAGTTTAATATATTTTTAACTCTGAAAAACAGCTCTGTTTAAAAAGCTTGGAACTCTTTGTAGTACTACTAAGAATTCCAAGCTTAATGCATAATCTGGCTATCTTTATATGGTTTACTACTTATTAAACAATATAAAGATAGCCAAATTATGTGTTGTAAAACAAATTATTAAATTTAATAACATTGTTAATAACTAATAAAACACTAATAAAAATGATATTAAATAAAAAATATAACATATATTCAATATATCATTATTTTTAAATAAAATGCAAAGTTACTTTTTCTACTTTTTTCAATGATAATACTTAAATAGAAAACATGTACATATTGTGTTATATCTATAGAATTAACATGGATCAACATGGCCTTGACTTCTTCACTTTCTATAGACCAGATGATATATAAACTGGATGATTTGTATAGATCTATGGTTGTCTAGTTTAGGCAATATTAATAATGATGTAAATTCAAAACTTAAAATAGACAAATTATTTTTGTGTACAATATACCATTGTATAGTATGTGGATATAATGCATATTTGCATTATTTATATTTGCAAAAATTTAATAATAAAAAATACTATATATTTGTTTGATATTTAAAAAAATGAATTTATTAATAAATTTTAAAATGATATATTCCTATTTTAGCAATAAGCATATAAATTTAAATGATAATTTTAAATTATCATTTCAAAATATAAAGCTTTTAATTTATCTTATCATTTAGAATTTTTTCATGTAGATAATATTAAGCACTTTTACAAAGTTTACTCAGAATTTATATGCTTTAAACAAGGAAAAATAATTAATTTGATTTACAGATTCATTATTTAAACTATAATAAATATTAAATACAGTTAGAGATCATAACTAAGATATACAGTTAAATACAATTAGTAAAGAGTAAAAAGTATATATATTTTTTTCAATAAATTTTTTGGAAAACTATACAATTTATGTAAGTAAAATATGATAATAAACAAAAAATGTAAAGTTAGAATATTACAATGGAATCTAATATATATATTGATTTATATATAAAGAGACAGAAAACAAACATTCAAGACAGCAGCTTAGTAAATTAAAATGATTCTCATAGAACTTAATAAAAAATAGTGAGATGTTGTAGGCATAAAACAAATTTGCCAATTCTTAGTAAATAAATATCGCCTCATTCTAGATGTTCAGAGATGTTAAAATTTTCCTTTTTGTAGACTTGTTTTGTAGAAGTTAAGTTTACTGTTTCATTGATTCTAATTAAAATGGAGACATCTATAAATCCCACATATTTATTATAATAATATAAAAGTCAAAGTGATGCTAGCAAAATTAATGCATTGTAAAAAAGAATATTTTTTTTTATAAACATTAATGTTTTAATGCGCATTAGTCCTAGGAAATGTTATTATTATATAGCCAGTGATTATTAAAAGTCTGGGTATATATTATTTAGATAGAAATCATATATTTGTACCTAATAAAATATACATTTTGTTCCAATAATAAAATGTATTTCCAGATTTTCATTCAGTTTCATTGAAATTATAATTAAAATGATTTCATGATTATTAATTCTCAATTCTATATATTCAAATAATTAAATATAAAATATAAGTTCAAATAAAATAAAAAAGTTTAGGCAATTCTTAGTGCCTAAACACAAATAACATAACACAATTAACACACACTCATTATATTTATAATTTGATGGCTAGAAGAATTTTTGTATAACAATAACAAAATTTGAGGAGAATTAACTTTTTAAAAGGAAAATTTAATTAAGCTGTAGAAAAATCGTGATATATTACTTACACCTTTTAAATGATAAAATATTATTTAATATTTAACACATTGGCGAGTGTTATGTAGTAATTCTTAAACATAATGAATGATATCTACCATACTATATATATAGTGTACATATGATGTTGTGTCAAATAGATAAATATTGATATTTAAAACTGTTGCATCATATAATATACAAGGTTTATACAGGTATAGAAAATATACAAAACCTAAACAAAAAAATGTTGCTAGCAATTTTGGAATTTGTAATGAAAAGTCGTGAAATTGTCAATGAAACAAAACTTTTTTGTAAAAGGTTTATAATTTAAATATAATTATTCCATCATAACTTATTAAGATTTTATATTGTTAAAACTGTTATTACTACAACAAAATAATTCAATGACATTTTTAAAAATTATTTTAAGGTTTTATAAACAAAACATTTATTCTGAATAATATTTACTTAACTTTTGTTTAGGTTTTTACTAACTTTATTTAATTGTTTCCTTTTCTAATATATTTTAAAGTAAAGTCATTGAATTTCGCTTTAATTTATCTAAGAAACTTTAAAAAGTCATGGAATTGTGAATTCAGATTTTTTATTCCAACATTCATCTAGATTATTACTTTTTTAAGTAAAACGTTTAAAACGTAAACCATTGTATTATTAAACTATAACGTTTATATAAACACTGAATACATTATTGATCAGTTTGGCATCCATTATCATATTGTAGTACTTAGTCGTGCTATTGCAGGGTACCTCTCGTGTCTTATCTTGCTTTTGGTTACCTGTCACAATAACATTTCAAATGATTTTTCATTCGACTGAGCCGCTTATCTAAATGTTATCTATATTTACTGCTGAACACATATAAATTTGTCTAAAGCATGTCTCGACCCTAAAGAAAAGTAATCATCATCCTTTTATAATTGCTCTTCGCTTTATTCGTTCTAATATTCTCATATTATTTGTGCTTTAAATAGTTTCTTTTATTTAAACATGTCTCTTAAAATCACACTGGTAAAGTAAGTAAATAAAGATTAGTAGCACTTAAGCCAACCAATGGGATTGATTTATGATGAAACGTGATATTAAAATTTCGGAATATAATTTATAGTTTATTTTGGAGCGTACTAAAGTTATTATATATAACTATTCAAAGTAGTAATGAAAACGTATCTAATAGTTCGTAATTGCGCAGTTTTGTTTATTTTATGCTTCATCTTGAGATTGAAACTTTAGACTAAGGGTGTGTTTCAATTAAAAACTAAACGCTATTTTAAAAATAATCACGATATATTATTTATATAATTTCAACAAAACTATTGGTTAATATATTATTTATATAATTTCAACAAAACTATTGGTTAATATATTATTTATAGTATGTTGTATAATTTAATAAAAATATTTCGCTCGTTATTTATAAAACGTTAATTTTATTAGTTTTAATTTAGTGTTGTTTCTTTTTTTAGCATGACGAATTGTCAAACGCATCCAAGTATTCAAGTAAAGGTAAGCACTTCAAGAAAGACGATTTTTACGCAGTATTTTCGATTACAGTTATAATATAAACAAAATGATTGGGGCTAAAATTAGTTGAAATTAACATTTACATAAATATACATTCTTTATTCTATTGATTACAATTTTATATAATAAGTTAATGATAATTTATCATGACTTTAGCATTCTTGGAACTTCTTCAAAACATTTCTCTGTCAATCACCAAACTAAATTTGTTCGTAAGCTTTGGCCTACTACAAATTTTATTCTACTCGAAACATTTGATTTGTAATACGTAATTCCCATACATTAACGATGTCACGTATTATATAGATATATAGTTAGGTTTTTGTTCTAATTTAAATATATTCTCAGATGTTTAAGTATCTTGTTTAATAATTTTCTGATCATTATTATAGTTTAGAAATAAAAGTTTACTGTATAAGGTAGTAAAGCATAACACTTTATCCATAGAGTATTTTTTTTACAATTAATCAAATAAATAGATTTTAAAATAGTTATTTACATTTATTATTTAAATACCAATATTATTAAAATAGAAAATAAATAGTTTATAATAACTATAAATTGTATTTATAATGATATAAATATTTTAAAAATGTTTATAAGAAAATTGTTATCACTTGATGGTTTAGAATATTTTAAAATTATGGATATGAATTTAAATTAACTGAAAATGGTTGTATGTTAAATATAACAAGTAAATAAATAGCTCTGCAACGTATTAACATAAAAAAACCAATATATTTCTGCATACTGTATGTCTTCATTTGTTAGAGTGTACAAAATAATTATAAAACGAAACAATAAAAGGAATATTAGGAGCACGAGTGGAATTAAAATAGAAAATATGTCCTCTTATACAATAATCTTGGACAATTAATGAAAAAAATATTAATCAATAATAATTGTACATATGTAATTGTACACATAATCCGCACCAATATTGTTTTAAAAATATGTAATAATTAACGTTAATAAAACATACTTCAAATAAAAATGTAATGACTATATTTTATAAATATTATAAATTGTGGCATTTATTTTAAAATCTTACAAAATTCATACTTTAATTCTTTATTTGAACTTATTTTAAATCTTAATTTTAGTTAAATATTTTGTTGAATGATCCGTTTTGTAGTTTTTCTTTGTATATAATATACAAATAGGCCTATACAAACTTCTTGCGCTCCCCCTTAAATTTTTGCCCCTCTGTAATTTAAAAAGATCCCTTGAAAATCTAATTAATTCGAAGCCCTGGAAAATCCTTTAATTTTATGGTTAACTCTGGAATTAATAATTTGATTCTTGTAATTATTGTTGCTAAGTACATTCGATATGAATTCATGTAGATTAACGACTCTGGTATGCCTACCTGTCATTAGGTAGGTAGGTAGGTAGGTAGGTAGGTATTTTATGTTCTTAGCGATTAACTTTACCGATATGAAATACTAATGTTACCTGGATGTTAAGAAGTCTGAGTAGATTAGAAGAAGGACAAAAGAAAGAGTAAATAAGAAAGTGATTTCTAAGAAACGGACGAATTGAAACATGACGAGCAAGGTTACAGAAGGAAGCAGATACGTGAGAAAAGCGCCGACAAGCTATCCCAGACAGTTGAATGACCTCTCAGCATGTTTGAATAATGGAACATGAATCTATATTGCACATTTCCTACTTTTATACCGAGAGGACTTATTAATTTGTAAAAACAAACTAAGTGTTTTTATTCTCTTATTTTCTAAGAATTTATCCCCGGCAATTAAATGTTTGCCCTATCCTGGTAAAATATTGGGAGATGCGCAGGAACACAATCTGTATCACTTTAAATATAACAATGCTTCTATTTTTTTAAAAACAATATTTAATGATATTTTTTAAATAATTTACTAATACAAGTAAATTTTAACTTTATAAATACTTAATAATATACAATTAAGATGTAAACCTATCTATATTCTAGTATATATTCTTTTTTGAGGCGTTCACATAGCTTCGAGTATTACACCGTACAAACGTAAACTTATATTTCAATATTATTTCTAATTTAGGGGTGTTTGTGTGAGTATTTATGATTAGTGGATTCTTATTATAAATATGTGACTCTATGTTAATGTTTAAAGTACTAAAAATTAATCTAGGAAAGTATGAACGTAAAAACGTAGTTCATAGATTGACATCTGAATTAAATGTTATCTTAAACACATTATTACTTTATTTAGTTTTTATTTTATTGTTAGTTTACAATTAGTTATTTTTAAAGTAAGAGAAAAATAACTTTATTTTCTTGCCTAGATACAATTTTTGTATCCATAGCTACTTAAACTTATAGTTTGTTTATCAAAACATGTTTCATCTCAGTTTATTTATTTATTAATTTATTGTCCAAATATACCCCAATCTGAAGTAAATTGTAGGGTTTTAATTATTTCACCTAAATTGTGCATACTATTTTTATGATCAAAACTTTTTTTTGGAAATAAATAATTAAATATTTAGTCTAACTTTTCATTACAAATTAAAATTATTATCTACCTCAAATAAGATACTCTTGTTATAATTTATATAATATAAATATTTCTAAAAAATTAATTCCATTTTCACATGTTAACGTTGTTTGTTAAAAATCCTTCGTTCACATAATATATTAACACTGTGTGTTGAAGCTTCCGCGCACATTCTTCTGTCAAGTTTTATCCTTTTTCTTTCATTACTGTTAATTAGTTGGATAATAAGGTAGCATAGTCGTCTACCTTTGCTTCCTTTCAGAATCATTCTCTTGCAATCGATTTTGTAACTTCGCTATACATCCATACATAATTTTGCCTGTTAACGTTAAGTACGTTTTTGAAAACTATAAATATTATCTACCCCCCCCCCCCCCCCAATGGCTTCCCTGTCCTTGAATCGTTTTGCATTGTTTGGCTTGCAGGACTCTTTTACTTGTATTTTTCTCCATTTTAATCGGCTATCGTTTCTTTCTACCGTTTTTGTCAGGCGCCCGTCGAAAGTCCTGAAGACAAAGAGGAGTTGAAGTTAAAGGAAAAGTACCCCAGTCTCAACAAGAAAGGAATCAACTCTGTCATTCTTCAGAAAAGACTAAACAAAGGAGTAAGTTTTGAGTGAGGTTATTCTTTTGGTTTGTTTCGGATGTGATAAGGAATACTGTCCCCTGAAAATATTGTTTTATTAGTAATTTAACCAAATATAATATTTTTAATAATAGTTGTAATAAATTTATTTATGAATTTTGTTCTGTTTCATTTTAAAAACGTAAACTTGATTTTGACAGGAATTGATTAGTTTGTAAAAAGACCAAACATTTACTGACTGAAATCGGTCTTTTTATTGCATTTTTTAATTTTTTTTATCGTAGAATATATAAGCTATCCGTATGAAATTGGTGTATAAATACTTAAAATTCTACTTTCATGAATAAACTATATCTGGGAACTGTGTCTATGACAGTTAAGCCCTTGTTAGTTGACATGTAATTAACGCTTCCTCGTTGAAGGGAGCTGGACTGAAATGTTTCTATTATAGACTGAACGTATTAGAGACTGTTTGTATTCAAGAGTCTGAAATTTTTAATGCATTTATAATGTAAAAAGACATTGTAATTGACTATGGGAAATTCTGAAATATATATATATATACCAAATAATTTATATATAGCATATATCAGAGTTATAATAAAACCAATTTATAGTTTTGTATCATATTATGTTATTTGCGATATATATCTATTTTTCAAAAAGCAGTCTGAAAATTGGTTTATTTTTAAACGATAGTTTAGATAGAATCATTACATTTTTAATGTTTTTATTTATTGTTATTTTAATATTTATATATTTATAAATATAACGTTTAGAATAAGTCGCGCAAACTTTCCAATCAGTATTTGAACTTATTATAATATACAGTAAATTTTATATATTCTTTATTATGGGGATCAAAAATTAAATAGAATAGACATTGAACATATTTCAACTTCAAAACAGCTGTTTATAATAAAAAAGTGATTTTTTACCTAACATTTTTTTAATGTTTTTCTTATCTATTATCTTCATGGCAATATAGAATACTACAATATGTTATTAATATTATGGATTATTAAACATAAATTCCATCGATGGTAGAATACGACTCAGTTTTTAGATGCCTTTTGCTGAATTATTTATCAATCTTTTTGTCTTTGTAGTCATAATTAATTATAGTATTTTATGCTAAAGTTATTGTTTGCTTTCAACAAATAAAGGTTTTTCACACAAAATGGTAGTATTCGCATTTTTTTACTTCTATTTCTGACTGTTTTATTATTCAAAACACGTTGAACAATTTCTAACGTGAAAGAAAACAAAGGCTTTTTCCTGGCATGTTAGACGATATTGATAATGAATATTGAAAGCTGGGAATACTGAATACATTTTTATTGATGGAATATGTGATACTAAATTTTCGTATAATATGAAACTCTTTTATATTGTTAAAAACTGTGACTACGTCGTTTATTATTATGTTTCACATACTAATTAATAAAAACATACTCAGTATGGTCGTCGACTTTCGATCCGAAATTAATGTGAACTTGTTTCCTGTAGTGAAATCCAGGCGGTTCAATTCATAGGGGGAGACGTTTTTTAGAATATAGATCTGAAGAAGGTAAAGCTGAGTCATTTTTATTTATTTTTTGGTGTATATCACGTTCCATTATAGTGGTTAAATGGATCGCAACCATATCTCCCAGCCTATGCACATCAGGGGGACTACTGAAGCACGAATTCATTTAGTCTAAATTATTTAAACGCACCATCTACTTTAAATAATATTTAAATGTTGTTCAATATCTAATATTATAGGGTTCAATATGTTGAAATAGGTGGCTAATGAATTGTTTGTGATTTTATTCATTTTGGATAAGCTGATTTTAACAATATACCATTTAATGATTTTTTTAAAGTACACTAGCTAATGATAAAAATATCGCATTTTTAAGGAAATGATTTAGGTTTATATTAAACATTATTTTTCATAAAGCAATGAAGTTAACAATCAATTCAACAATTTTATCGTCATATAAATATTAGGTTTTTACTTTACCATGATTTTCTGATATTTTAACATGTTTGCTATTCTAATTATAGTTATGCCATTTTAGCGGCATTTTTTTCATTTTCAAAAGAGTTATATAATTTTGTTAATTATGTCAATCATTTCATCCTCGAACTTTGTTAATAAAATATGCAAAGTGAACCCTCTAAAGTTAAATGCAAAACAACTGAGACAGTTTTAACTTCACAGAAGTTGTTTACTGAGTGATACTTTTACGTTATTGCATATTTGTTACTATGCCATCCATAGGCTTACCTCTCTGAAACTATACCTCAAATTAAGTGAATTTTTCTATGTTTCAGTTGATAAAACATTAGAAACTACACATATAAAGATTGGAATTAAAATGGAAGTAAAATAACGTATTTATAAACTTTAAGATATTAGTAATATTTTGTTATCATATAGCAGCCGTTGTGGATAATTTGAAGAACTGAAACGAAATTCATTATTTAATAAATAATTATATACGATTATGTTCAATTAACAGTAGGCCTACAGGACAATATAAAATAATATATTGTAAAGCAATAAACTTTTGACAAAGCAGTTTTCAGTCATTATTTTCTTAATTTGCATTACTTCCTTATTTAATTTTGAAACAATTTACAGACTTACTTTCCTAGAAATATTTGCAACGTCGAATACGAAAAAGCAGATATATCAAAACAATATGACTGCTTTGTGTGAAGTTAATTAAAATAAAACAACAGGAAATTATTAAAATTGATATCTTAAATAATTATATATTTGTAAAAAAAAATGCCAACGGCAATTATCTTCTGGATTAAACAGATATTATTCTGCACTATCTGATTAATTCCTGTCTAAGCGCATGATCACATCCGATAAAATTTGGCTCTTATTATTTGAGTTGTATTTTAATAGTATAACACACGTTTTTTTGTTTTCTAAATTTGTATCTTTACAGCAATTTTTTTTATTAACATGTATTAATGAAATCAAAAGCGATTTGATATGCCTGTGACTCTATACAAAACTCTAGTATAACGAAGCAAATACCGCAGTATTTCTATTCTTTTGTCATTGATTGACATTAACTCTCCTAATAACGTATGACCCAAACAGATGTCTTTGAGTACAAGCCTCTATAAAGACTGATTGCTCCGCAGGTCCGGTGTCGCGTTTTATTCTGATTAAGAGGAAAGATCATAATAAATAGATTCCCATAAACTGGGGGAGGTGTTTCCCACTATTTTTGACATGAAATCTATGCAATACAAAGTCTGAGCGAAATGCGCTATGATTTGGCCATAATCGTGCACTTTATTGATTAGTTTAGTTTATTGATCTTATCAATTATAAATTGTTGTTTTAGCGATTGCCTTGCTTTTTACTCTATTATTTAGTAATTTTATTATCTATATTATGATAATTATTTTTTCGAGCCCTTTTACATTAAATTAATTTTCAGAAGTTGTCTCTTTTTAATGTTTATTTTTAAATTTCACGTGTGTCGATTGTGCAGAAAGTTTCCGTCAATGAATAACTATCTATTTCTATTAATTTATACCGGTTTATTTTTTGCTGATTTATTTTTAAGATAATAACAACTAACAATTTATTAAGCAAAGTAACACCGTCAAAAGTTAAATTAATAATGTATTTCGGGATTTACTTAATTTTTTTATGTATTTAACAGACAAAGGTATATCTATATTCTGTGATAATGTTTAATATTTGATCGAGAGCTCTTTGATAAATATCGGGTATATCAAGACATATGCTTCCCTCGATATATTTCTTCATTATTTAGGGCGCCTCGCAACACTAAAGGGTGCTCCTTCCTATTGATAAATGTCTACTTCATTAATGGCTCCTATCTAACATATGACTTCTTGTGGAATACATCTTAAGCCTTCTTGCAGCAAAAATATATCGAGAGCAGCCCTATGATGCAACAATCATCTATATAATGTGCTCGTATTATTATTTCAACTATACGCCCATCAGTCATACTGACACTATATATAATTTTGAGGGGTATATTTCCCTTTTTGCCTTTTCGTGATTCTATAGGGGTACTTCTGTGAGTAGTTCCGCCTTTAGAGACTCTTTCAAACTTTGAAACCCCTTCTGCCTTCAAAGGCCATTCCTTATCGCATTTTATAGACCTCTTTTTGTTTTCTCTGCGTTTGTAATTATTACATTGTCATGGTCTTGTAGTTAATACATTTATGGTCTTATAGTTAATACACTATAATTAAATTATAGTTATTACATTAATATAAAAATCTTATTATTTATTTAAAACTTAACAACGCACACGGGCCTCCGAAAAATATATCCCATTTTTAACATTTCAGGGCCCCCTATAAATATAAAAGATTTGAATAAATATTGGTCTCCTGCCTTGTAAAATAGTTTAATATTTGTTTTTGAACTCCGAGGATAAATCCGTTTGTTAAATATACTTTTAGAATATTTGTGCATATTTCTCTATTCCAAAAGAAATTTAATAATGCAGCCCTAATGAGTTATAATAATACATTTGTATAATTAATTACTGCATTATTAAATGTATCCAATTACTTTTTCTATTATATTACTACATATATATATAACACACTACATTACTATGATTACCATAATAATTGAATATTTGTTGGTTCACATTGTTTCACTGAGATCAGATTTTATAAGAGACAGTTACAAACTTGACAATAAGTAATGCATTGATCACGGATCAATAATAATGCTTGTACTTGTTTACAAGAACGTGATGTAAAGTACGTGTTCAAAGTCTCCCGGGACTTGCGCGTTGTTGTTGTTGTTGTTAATTATATATTTATTTAATTAAAAATCCTTATAACGTGTACATTCATCTAATCATATAGGGATTTTAAACTTTATACCGCAAAGATTTGAAATCACAGACTAGATTATGTTTTGCACATGTTTTGTAAGAGTGAAAATTAAATATGTCGCCTATATAGATAATGTAAATACCGGATAATAATGGTTATATTTTATTTTAAAATTAAGTTATAAAACGGTTCATATGATAACTATTTATAAAACCTCCCAGTCTAATTATTTTAAAATAATTATTTAAAAGATTTAACGTGTTAAAAGTTTGATAATATAAAATATATGTATGTATGAATTTAAAAAATCTAAATAACACCATTTAGTTTTGAATAATTATTCGATAAAATAGTGGTAAATTTAAATAATTTAAACTGAAAAATCTAAAAGTCGTTTTCGGTTTTTGTGATTTAAATAATTGTTTTGTTTAAATGTCTTTATTATATAAACATTCCAAAACATTTTATGCTATAATTTGATAATTTTTTATGATAATTACAAATTCACGTGATAATTTATAATCAGAATGTAAACAACAATAAAACATAATTGCATGAATCAACGAAATGTAGTTTTCTGTTGTAGAATTTGTTATTTCGTATTCAATGCGTAAGCTGTTATTTATTATTTAATAATATATAAAAGCAATATTTTCTAATATGTATGTTATTTAATTAAAATGTTCACATTCTTAATAATTGCTTGATTGCACGCAGTCTGAGGCATTCTACTAATTCCTTAATGCTAAACTTGATAGATTGCAAGTTGGAATGACTATATTGAATAAGTACTTTTAATCTCACTCTGCCTTTTATCACGCTATAAAAGTAGTCGTAAACAAAGCTTTACACCAGGCTCATCAACCGAAACTATCCCACTACTTGAACAATTTCCTTGTTTCTTTTTTAGAATAAAAATGTCGAAATAGATTTAATCTTTCAAATATACTATACTGAAGAATATTTGATGGTGATGAAATATGAACAGCGTTGTTCATCAACAGGCGGGGACATCCCAAACATAGACGATCAATGCTTGAGTTCAGTAATATTCTACAAGACTCCCTTGACACTTAATATAAAATACAGTTTAGAAAGATATAACATATTTGTTAAGAACAGGGTTCCTACGATCGTGGAATGGCCTTGTAGAAATTCACATGGACATCACACTTTAAATGTATTGATATTTCGTAGACACATAAAATGTGACTGATCAAGTTTTACAAATAGTCATAAAAGCAGCTATCTTTCTGATATATTAAGCTTAATGTAAATTTAGATGATTTTGGAACTATTGTCATGTTGGTATTGTAACTGTATCCTATTCTATAGTTTTCATTCTTATGATGACCAACTGTCTCTCCCGCCCCGGCAGCACAAATACTTCGACTCCGGCGACTACAACATGGCCCGCGCCAAGGTCCAGAAGCAGCAGGCCGCCCAGCAGACCACCGTCCCCCTGCCGCCACAGCGCGAGGAGGCTGACGCGGCCGGCCACGTCGCCGAGACCAACCTCCTCCAGCACTCCACCGGCGACACGATCCCCACACCCGAGAACGTGCCGGCGGTGCGGCGCAAGTCCCTGCTGATCACGGACCCCAGTCTGGCCGTGGGGCCGCTGATTGGCGGGCCCGGAGTGCAACAGTCGCCCGGGACCAACATGATGCCGCAGCCCTGGAACCTGGTCGAGACGCAGTCCTCCTACTCGCCGCCACCTCCAGACGCTGGCAACTAGCGGGCGGTGCTGTTTTCACTGGCTTTGTGAACAACCTGGCTTCGAGATGTTTAGATAATTAAAATGTTAGCGGTCGGTGATATTTAGGATAGTCGCCCATTTTCGTAAAAAATGTCAAAAAATTTCTCCCATTGTTATATGTTTTCCGCAAAAATATTCAACAATTTTCAATGACTTTTTCGAAAAATTATATGTATATATTATATATTTCAGTAGTATTTGCGATAAGAAGATTAAAAAGTAACACAACATTATGCTATTAGGAGTATGCATATAACTAAAAACACGCAGAATAAAAAAAATTATCTAAATTTTCTTTTGGTGACCATCAGTATATTAAAACTGTTTATACGGCCTGGAAATTATATTCTTAAATTTAAAAAAACAGGAGAAAATTTTCAGGAGAATTGCGCATCTTTGCCGGGTCTTCTAAGAGGCACGGCGATCTTGGCATTGCTTTTATCGGTACTTCGAAATGAATTCTAATTTCGTTGGCTATTTTAGCAAGACACCATAAATTGAAAACGGTTCTGTCTTTAATTTAAAATTAAAAAAATAATTTTATCTAATTAATATAACTGTTTGAAATAATTAAATAATGTATAATCTAATATTAGTTGAAAAAAATTGTAATTGTTTATTATGATATCCTTCGAAATGTCATACTCATGAAGGAATAGCTTACAGTTTGTTAAAATATAATATAATGGAGTCCATGACAATTAATTTATCATTAAGGTTTTCCTTACTATGTTTCATCGAGACAATTACTGTCTAGCCATGTAATATCGATTGACATTGTTGAGATTAGATACTCTCATGAATTTCATGATACTCTCATGAATTTCATGATACTCTCATGATACTCTCACAGTATCCCGAATTAAGTACACAAAGCTAGTGAAACAGAACTGTGACCATAAGTAGAAAAAAAGGTACAGCTTCCTTTAATAGTCTAAGAGGCTTGTAAAGGATCAGTTTAATTAAATTGTGTCCTACTTTTTTTATAATGAACAGTTAGTCATTGTACTATTATCATCAGGCAACTTAAAACGGCAGAGTTTCTCTACTTTATATACACTTATAATGTCTCAAATTGTGACTATTGTGGCTTACCCTGTGTGATTTGTACTACCTACGCTCATACACAATTCTGTTCTAGTATAACGTAAACAAACGCTAAAGCTATACAAACAGTGACGCTTTGCACTAATTGTATTTGTTTGTAAGTCTGTGTTCTATTGTTACTTCTGAGATATTGTGTTATTTCTTTCTTGTATGATTGACCAATTGATTGACCAATTGACCATTGATGATAACTAAATAATCTTGTTCAGCCACATCATATGACAGAGCTTTGCACCGGATTATACTATGTGGATATGGATAGCTCCTTGAAATATATCATTTTGTGATTTGTTTTTTGTTACTGAAAAAAACTATAACCTTCTCTAGTCATTCTTATCATCAAGCAGTGACGTTTGGTCCAATCATCTTAAATGTTCGTAATTTATGTTTAAATATATATTTTTTATATACGGAATGTTTAAACATTAAGACAAAAGTTTTCGCTGTTGCATAATTGAATTATGCAGACTGATAATTTGTCAAATAATAGTTTGTTGAACAGGAAATATTTCTTATATTGTACCGTATTAACTTTATTTGGTCAAAACAGCATTCTTAATTTTAACTTTAAACAAATTGTATAAACAGTTAAAATGCTAAATGTTTATTTTACAGTGAACAGAATAAAATGCACGTTTTCCTTTTTTAATTTCGTTACTATTACTCGGCATCCCAGAAGAATTCGACAGAATATCCGTCTAATGAACAAATCATTTGTACCCTGTCGTGTCATATATTTGTCATCCCATATAACGAGACTTGTGGTCTAATTGTCGAATTAACTTGCATGAAACTTTCTGCCATACTTTTAAAGATAAAGCGATAATGAAATTTTCTATTATTATCAGCGAATTTTATAATAAACTGGCTACTGTTCTCTCTTCCCTTTCCTCCAGTCTTTACATAGTTTTTTCTACAAACCGTCAGTCGCTGCCATTTTTTTACCACTTATCTTTTGAGTTGTGTCTGATTTCCGTTTTTAAATAATTGATTTATTTCTTGTGCGAAAAGATTTGTGAAATACTGCCTCCGTTTTTTCTTCATTTATCGCTAAGCTTTGCACACTGTTGGGAGGTAAATGGATTGGCTTTTAAGTCTACATCCGGTGTAATACTATCTGCGGCTTTCTTATGCCCGTTTTCTAGCTTGTTTTTTTGTTCCCAGAGAAAGAGAACGTTATTGATATTATTTCTATTTTCCGGCGTAAAGTACAATTGTCACTACTGTTTTTTGTCATAGTTACTACTGTAGTATCTATCATGTAAGAAGCCATGTGAAATATGTATTTTCAATTATTGTATTATTGTTTATTGCATCCTATTGTAGTGTGTATAGTATTGCTATTTTTATTTTAAATGTTTGATATTTTTTGATCATTTTTGTTTGTAATTATTGTCTAATTTTATAATTATTTTTTGTTCAATCTATAATTTTTGTTCAATTGTCGAATTATGCTTTACTTTCCATACTCAGTGTTGCTGGCCTGCCTGACAACACGTCATGTGTATTCAATTTATTATTATAGCTCACAGAACTTCCTGTTACACTTCATAAGTTCTGTTTTCCGTGATTTTTGTTTTCTCACATAATGTCATGTTTGGATGGATTGTGACCTATTTTGTATGTACTGTTCATATGTATTGATTATAACCGTATTGAAACATATTCAAATATTGATCTTCTGTATTTGTTCTTTTAAAACCTTCGTTTGTTTTCTGGAGATAATGGACCACAAGACTGTCTTATTTATTGTGTTGTTGTTAATATTTTGATTGGCTCATACAATAGATTTGGCTCAACATTTGGCTCATACAATAGATTATATTGCGATTATATGAATGATAAAGAAATAAACAAATCCCGACATGATGTAATTTAGTAATACAAATACGCTACTTTATAAAGATAGATTTGATTATATATCTTGATTTCTGTTATATTGATTTGTGAACACTATAAATGGTTGATTACACACTATTTTGAAGTATATTACATATTATGTTCAACAAAAAATCTTTTTATTCTTTGCGATGTTTATCCATGACTTCTGTCTGAAATATATCCTTATACATATTTTGTGCATATATATTTAGTTTTTTTATTGGGATTCGAGGTTGGTTATTTAATGCTATAAGTATATGTAGTGAAGAATATATAATATTTAACATGTCTGATAAAGTGGACATACCGCCCTCCTGCTGTATTATTTGCACCACGGGGGCAGAAACAAGATTATATGAGGAGGTGGAACAATGGTTATCAAAAATTATATGGCCAGATCATATCATCCACCAAATTAGCATTTTATGCCTCGCAAATCATTCCAAAACTTACAGATATCCAATGGCCCATAATTATTTCAATAAAAATCTAATTTGGGGCGAATTATTTTTTTGCTTTTTAAGATTTCTATAAGTGTCGGCCCTATGACGTCATCAAAAGGCTTAAATACTGACCAATAACAGAAAAGAAAAAATCAAATTTAATTGCCTAACTGTTTGAATTACAAATATCATTTTCTGCAAATTGACCTGATTACTATAAAATTGTATCATGCATTTTATTTTGAATTTTTTTAACATTAGAAAATTATTCCAAAAAATGTTGTCTCATGATATGATTTGTACGAAGTAACAATTTTTCATTTATGTTGTTCTTTTAAAGATATCTAATAATAATAGTACTAGGTGAAATCAAAAACTGTTAGTATTCATGGTTCATAGTGGTCAGGAAAAATACATACTTTTATTTTATTAGCCTAGAGAACTTTAAATTATTAATATTATAATTTAACGTGAAAATAATGTTATTCATGTTTTTAATATTTTCTGTAAATATTTAAAAAATAATGTTTAATTTTTTTTCTTTGTTCATATTTCAGTTAATGTGCAAAGCTGACAAGGCGTTAAACTATTCTATTAGACGTTGTACACAATGAACTTATATGATGGTGTCACAAATTTCTACTGTATGGTTCTCTGTATATTACTCTGACTAGAATAACTCTTTATGTACTTATGTTGATGTAATGAGTGTTCAGGTCAAGGAAGAAGAATTGAAAGAATACAAAGTTTATCTTGTTTTTTTACAAATTATAACTGTAATACCTACGTCAGGGAAAATTCAGTTTGGTCAGGGAAAATTATTTTGACTGGCTGCTATGAACCATGATAATAAAATAATATGTTTCTAAAATAATTCAGTATTTGAAAAAACATATTTTTATTGCAAAAATTATTTTGTTGAAATAATATAAGCTATGATTTTATTATAGTAATGTACATTATATTATATAACTTATATTTTTCTCCAGTCGAGAGCACAAATTTCAGATGCAAGTGCATAGTTTACCTGACACTACTGCCCCGTATAACGTCCACTATAGGAAGCATAAATTGACCAATTACGTTAGCGGTTTACTTTGTTTGCACCTGAGCCATCATTTTTAAAACTTACAATTATATACTAGTTTTTTTCGCAAAATATTTCTGAGTATAAGTAAAGGTTTCACGGTGTTATTTTTAAAGATTTGTGTTCTCATTGAAATGATATTAAAAATTCTTATTTAATTTATGGAGTTCAAAAAAACGTATAATACCATTTTAAAAATAGATTGTCGACAGTTCAATATGGATGGCTTCATATAATTTCGAGATTTCCATTTAAATTATATAGTGCGGGTTCAAAATAACTATATAACGAAATTAAATATTAATTGTTGTACAATTTGTAAATTCAATAAGGTAACACATCTTATCTATTACATTCCATAATAATTATGTTGCTGTATACGTAACTAAAATAATTATTTGCGACTTGTATGTCATTTCGAGTGGCCATTATGTCAAATTATATTTTAATCGGTTAAATATATGGTCACTTTTCAAAATTGCAAATTTGTTTAAATTCTGTTTTCACCAAAACCTGTTTAACATTCTATATTCGCGTGAAGATCGCTATCGAATAGATAGATATATCAAGCGTAGAAAATTAAAAGCGACATGACGTAACAATATAATATATTATCATTATATATATATAATGTTATAAAATTTATTTAATATACAAGTAGTGACACGCAGCAAAAGACACCAGGGTTTTTCGGTGCACCTTGGTCAGTGGCTCTGTGTTCGGGATGGGGAGGCCTCCTTTGTCCATATTAGCGGAGAACCCCGTGGCGGTGGCCTCGCATCTGCGGGGGGGTTCGGCACCTATGACTGGGATACCGCCTCATAACAACACCAAAAAGCACCTGGCCTTCTTTATTAAATCTTCACAGAAATAAAAAACCATAATAAAAACCATAAAAACCTTTTAGACAGATTCTGTAGTTTCAATTTCAGTTTATGAATTGTTTCACTAATGTAAATATATTTATACTATTATTCTATATTATATTTTATTTTACGAAATTAAATCATTTATAAATTTTGAATTTTATAAATGATATTATTAGTATTACATATATTTTTTTAATATTGCAGTATATATAGCATATATAAACATATTTATTACTAAAATAATATATATTGAATTATAAAATATATAACAATAAACTTACAATGAAAATGAAGCGTTAAACGATTGAAGCAAAATCAATACTTTATTTTTAAACCGGTCGGTAATAAAAGCACACCCAATTCAATAAATTAAACGTATGCCAAATGTTGAAAAAATTACAAAAACTCTTATTTTAATGATATTTATTTTTCAAGAGAATGGGTATAATATATTATGCGTATGAAAAATGCTGAAATTTTATTATATGAACCATATTGGTTACTGTGAAACTGGAAATCGTAATGTGTGATGTGAATCTGGAAATCGTAATGTGTGGTGTGAAACAGGAAACCGTCGTAATGTGTGATGTGAAACTGGAAACCGCAATATGTGATGTGAAACTGGAAATCGTAATATGTGATGTGAAACTGGAAATCGTAATGTGTGATGTGAAACTGGAAATCGTAATGTGTGATGTGAAACTGGAAATCGTAATGTGTGATGTGAAACTGGAAATCGTAATGTGTGATGTGAAACTGGAAATCGTAATGTGTGATGTGAAACTGGAAATCGT
>JAUZND010006042.1:0-10928 GCA_034780555.1 Coelogynopora nodosa | reverse complement strand
GGGTGAGTCATAATCTATTTTTAGAAATGAGTCATCAAGGTCACGGGGGGGGGGTGAGTCATAATCTATTTTTAGAGAAAAAAATTTTGCGTGGGCGGAGGGGGGGGGGGTGACGTGGACCTCTTCCTTCTATACTACTCTAGCAATTACCAATGAACTCTACCTAGCAATTTCTAATGAACTCTACCTTGCAATACTTGTCTCCAGGTAGACAAGGTCGTCCAGTCAGATTGACAAGGGTCAAACATTTGGATTCATGATTGATGGAGCCCGCATTTTTGAAGTCCTCTTTGCACTCATAGCACACTAAAGTGCCAATGGCGAGCCGACTATCATCTGAGAAAATCAACCGGATAATTATTGTTAAATAGTAATGAATATTAATTTAAAAAATAACAAAAAATATTAAGGTGTTAGTGTAATCAAATCAAAATACAAATGCCAGGAAGTACATCATCGCCAATTTTGTATGTCTAATTTATTTAACAGTATTAATTATTACTCAATTATCTATAAATTTGTTTGAAAACTGTAAATATTCAAACTAACATTATCTTATACTAACTTATAAATAATATATATAAAAATAACTAAAATTACCTAATTGTAAATCGCAAAAGAATTTTAACATCAATTATTTATATTTTAAATACTACAATACTAAATTAGGTAATAACAAAACAAAATAAAATTTGTTCAAAAGTGAATATAAGAATTTAAAATAAACTATTTAAAATATTTCATAATTGCCGATCTTTATAAACTATCCAAAACCCTATTTATGTAGCATCAAAGATTATACATGTTTTGATATAACTTGTGGAACCATTTCCGATTCCAGAGGCGATCTGGCTGATACATTTTGTCAGATTAACATCAATGGAAAATTATCTTACTTTTTGGGAATTGAGATTTGGTACCAAAACTTGGAAAATTGTTGTAATCGCTTCTGCAGAAAACATGTTCCCAATGCAGAACCACATCATTGATAGTTGATGCAGTGAATGAATATATTTGGAATGAATTTGTAAGAACTAACCCACATTACAATTGAGTAAAATAATAGGTTCTAATGACATATGTTTGTACTTATTTAGCAATTTCAATTAATAAATATATTCACCTTAAAAGAAGAGAATTTTGTGATTGTGAAAACTCCAGTGTAAACACAATGTAATACCATTTTTTAATTATATTTGTACTTTTTTGCTTTATTAATTAGCCCGCACTATTTGAAAAATAGTCAAAATTTTAAATATATGTTTTACAACCAATAAATCCATATTAGTATATTTAACGCAAATAAATTACTAAATTAGAAAAAGTATGCAGGATGTGCACATCAAATAGTAAAAATTACATTTATTTTTTTATAACTATTTTATATTTAAAAATGCCTGCTTTACTTTCAAAAACTTTGAGACGGTAAATTTAGATGTTAACATTTTATTATTTAAGATATGCCAATATATATTATTGATGATTATTTGGCTACAATACTAAACCATAAGAAGCATAATTCTTTATGTTTTCATAATTATTCATCTAAAACTAATTGACCTAACTGTTATTAAAAAATGACGTTCACCAATCCGTTCACCAGAAAATTACTCTAACATATTATTAGTGACCATTGAAATATACATTTTTAAATGTAACAAAAAAGAGAATATATATATAAATAACTCCATACAGATGATTAACATTTACAGCAATTTGTTGAAATAATGAAAGATATTGACTTACTCTTAATACCAATGATAACCACAGCCACTACCTGTAAACTTGTTGCATAAATTAATGTAATAATCACAAGTAAAAAACATGGCAATGAATCGTAATTTACACACAGACGAAGTGATTGCATAATGATTATGTGTTGTGAATACACCAGCTATGGTTATCCTGCCCCAAGCTCTTTACATTTATAGAAACAGGAATGCTCAAATTACTTATAAATGGTAGCATAGCAACCAACAGTGACTACACGTTTTGAGAAAGTGGTGCCAGCAGTACAACACAGCCGCGGGCAATCTGATTAGGCAATCGGTGCGCTAGGCTAGAACTATCCCATTCCAGCGCAGAATACGAACTCTTCTCAATATACTGTACAACGCACGGCGGGTGTACCTCTAAAGCTTTCTTTTGGGTGATGGAATCCGGACAAGGTCCCCGTATTTGACTTGTGCCTCCCTACACTCTTCCAATTAGAAGTACGTCAGACTCACAGGAACTTAATTTGCCCAACTTCCGAGACATTGAATACACCTATATAGGCCTAAACCCCCGCACCCCACCCCACCCCCGCCTCACAGCTATAGTCAGTTGTGGCCTGACTCTTGCCCCATTGAGTGGTTGACGTTGTTACACTTGAGCAGCACCTAGAGTTACTGCGCCTCGTAGCATAATGTGACGAAGCGGTTGGGGTTGTGTTCATTTCAAGATGATCAGTGAATACACGTTGACTCTGCACTGTTTTAATTTGGAATATGATTTAACGAAAGAATGAGATTCTCAGTTTGAGCGACGTATGTATAACTTAAAAATACATTATAATCAATATCTTGAATTGATTTTTAGATTGTATTATTTTAGTGTAAATACATTATACATATATATATACATTTTTTTCAATTTACTAAGCGTTTCTAAAATAGTTTTGAAAAACACCTTAGCTGTAATAAATAATTAAACTAAAATTATATATTGCAGTACTGCAAAGATATGTTATTAGATTCATGGTAAAGTAGGATTGTTTTATACAGTCGATATAACATGCATCTTAAACGAAACGTAGGGATCCGCTTCTGAGAAGTCGTTACCTCAAAACGTCAACAAAATTCATGAACTGAAAACATTATTAACAGCAGAAAGTCCAAGATAAGGGGTGTACAAATAACACGCACATATTTTAACTAATTTATTATTCTGAAATTTTAACGTATATTAACTACCAAAATATAAGGACATTTTTCAAATTCGATAAGTTGGTTTACCCTAAATGTTTACGTTCATATTTATTCTAAGTGGGAAATTTTAGCCTTTTTTTTGCTATAATAAACGCTTTTTATCTAACTAATCCTGGCATTTGACAAAACTAATTATACGGTAAAAAAGATTTGTTTTTTAATTGAAAATATATATTCCCTGATTGTATTTCAGTATTATTTATAGTACATTGGAGTTAAGACACTTACTTGGATTTTTATTCTTTTGAAATGCTCGTTTTATGTGTAACTTAAGACATTTATTTCAACAGGAATTATCCATTACCCTCGAACATAATTATATTCAAAATTAGTTTAGAATATCAAAGTTTGAGTTACTAAAGAAATTGTTGAGGACAATAAATTTTAGTGTTTTTTTATTATGGTTATTTAATTATAATATGGGTACGTAAGATTTAATAAATTTTCAAAATTATTTAAAAATGCAGAAAAAATTTTTTTTCGAACTAAAGGTCAAATTATGACGACATTTCTGTAAATCAATACTGGTTTTTATTACTTTCCGATGATATTATGAGCTAAAAGTTGCAACATTAATAGAAAAAATAAGTTTGTCGTAAAACATTTAACTTGAACATTAAATTTTATTATTAAAATAACCGGCAATTTAAAATAATGCTCAAATAGCATGCATCCTACTTATAGCTTATTTATGTATATAAGTAGTATAATAATAAAAATATACCCAACAATTATAAATCTCATGATCTGGAGTCAGATGCAAAAAGAATCATGGCAATTGGTTGCATTGATCAAAAGTCAATTTTAGCATACAATACATGGATTAATATAAACAGCAAATATGGTTATTTTTTTAAATAGTTTTCCTAACTCAAGTTTATGACGTAATCAGGTGATAACAATTATACCAATAGATTAATTTTTTTGAAAATAGAAGTAGCGTGACAAGTCTTTAGAAGGTATATGTGTACAAAATTTCCGCTTAATCTAATGAAATGAAGTTTGTTTTTCAAGGAGAGGAGGGTAAAATACCCCCCTCTACTAACGGAGAGATGCTCCAAAATATGTCCACGTACGAACGTTTAAAGGGCCGCTAATTCTCTACTCGCACAAAGAAAGTAAGGATTAGAAGAGTCAGAGAGTGGGCTTTAAAGGAATATGCTGGTTGGTTCAGAATTCTTAAATTACTAATAAATATATATAATAAAATTTGGTCGGATTGTAATTTTTTAATTTATTTTTGAAAGAAAAAAATAATAATAAATTTAGGATAACAAAAACGGACAATATTTTTGTGTTTTTTATTAGCATTTGATTATGACTACTAACTTAGTAGCAAATAACACAAATATAGGTAGAAAAATATCAACTTTAGACTATTATAAATATGAAGGGCGCTTTGCAAGTATAGACGTCACGACGCAGATATAAATCTAAGCGAGTCATATAGCTGTCTAATTTGTACATCCATTCAAATACACAAATAATAGCTCAACATTCCGAACTCAACTAAAGAAATCGTTGAATATAAATATTCAGATTTAACAAACTATGCTAAAATCGTTAGATGTTAGTGTTTTTTATTATGGTTATTTAATTATAATATACGTAGGATTTTATAAATATTAAACATAATTTTTTTTAAAAGCAAAAAAACTAATTTTCGAACTAAAGGTCAAATTATGACGACATTTCTATAGATCAATACGACGAGAATTTTTTTATAAAATATTGATCCAGGTTATGTTTGAAAATCAGATGTGAGCTTTTCGCACAACAGCTATAGTTGATAAAACATTTTCTTTTTATTAGCTTAACAATTGACACATCGCAAATGTCACGTCAGACGAACCCTCAAAGTTTCCTCTTTTAACCAACAATCCCAACAAGCTTCAATTTCTCCCCGTCCACAGATCTCTTTGCTCGCCCATCAATGATGTAAAATTCAGGCCTTGTACGACAGTTGTTTAGTCACTAATAATTATTTATGCGCAATTTAAGGCGTCTGTCATTGTTGGATTTATTGTCCGTCGCTCTTCAAGGTTAATTGGGAGATGTAATTATATATATAAGCGATCTAACTGCATGATACTCGAGTATGCCGAGGTCATCAAAATTGAAGTTGAAAACGCATTAATATGGTGAACTCCCGGCGGTATTGTTATAGCTGTTTACTTATTGTATAAGTCCATTGTCATTGTGGGATCTAAGTGAAAAAATATAGAATTAATTTGATATGAAGTGTTCATTCTCTATCAAATTGAAAAATGTAAACATGTAATTAATATAATATATATATGTTCAAATAATTTAGTTTCAGATGAAACTGTTTTATTTGTTTTCATAATTATCTATTACAACATTACCATTTAATAGTGCTTAAAAAGTTGCATAAATATTGAAATTCAGCTGATAAATTATTGTGATTTCAAAATGAATAATTCAGAGAGCATTGCAGATACCCTTTTCATATAAATTTTTTATAACATTATATTTCGAATGAACGTATAAAGAAGCAAGTTTTTATTATATGATTATACCCTGTCAAAATGTTAGATTAAGAGTAATTGAAAAAAAATTGAAAAAATAGAGAGGGTTACTTTGGCAGAGTATTTATAGATAATATAATGAATGAAGGACGCCATTTAGCTTATATATATATATATAACAGTAATTGACAGACAAAATTGATGTGAAAAATAAATATTTTACAAGAGGAATAATGAATAGAGAAGAATGAATTTTTTGTTAGATTAAAAGTATATATTTATCATTATATATTTAAAGGAGCTGTTAGTGTATTTAAATTATCGAAACTGGAAATAATTTCAACATACTAAACTGGATTTTTGAAAATAGTTTATATATTTAATTGTCTTCCGAGTTTCTTGTAGGAACTTTTTACTTTCAACATTTGGGAATAAACAGGTTTTAACTCATTTAAGTTTAACATTGTTCTATATATATATGTAAATTCAGTATTTATACCGCGATGAATAAACATTATGTATAGAAAAGTATACATTATATCCGTAAATTGGCCTCAATATGGGCAAATCTTACTATTTGATTTATAAATAGAAATCAAAAAGATTGTTAAATACGCATTAAAAAAGTTGCACATTACAATTCTGTTTTCAACTGATCTCTATCTTTATCAAGAACTGTTTCCGATTGGACAGCCTCGGTAGCCAAAAGGATATGCGAGGTTGCATTCAATGTATATTCTAAACTAAAATTCAATAGTGTAAGTTTATTATTTTATACAAAGCTATGTCATGAGCTAACATTTAATACAAACAATTCTATCCCAGACGATATCAACATTAAAGCTCGTACAATATTTCCCATATTAGTTTAATAATTAAATTTGTGACTTTACATCTGAAGTGACGGTTGACTATGCAAATGAGCTTCTAAATAAAAGGGGCACATTGTCATCTAAAATTGAGGAATTTCAGTTCCTAAAGATGATTATTCATCACTAGTCTCCTTTCTCCGTCATATTTAATTCACCATTGAAATTCGCATAATTATAGTTATAATAAAGAATGTACTCAATAACCCCACAATATGATTAATCAAAACAATCCCAGACCGAAGACAAGACAAGTAAATAAGACAACTCATCGCTTTTATATTATTATAATTATGTGCAAAAAACAAGAGTACTCGATATATATATATACGCGACAGAAACCAGACATAATAGAATTCTATAATATCATGTCCCGAGGACGGCAAATACAAATCACAATATAAAGGAAAGAATACAAGATGCCGATAACCATAAGTTCTACCGGAATATGTGAATCACGAGGCCTACATTGGCAACACCAATCACGAGCCCTACATTGGCAACACCAATCACGAGACCTACATTGGCAACACCAATCACGAGATTTACATTGGCAACACCAATCACGAGACCTACATTGGCAACACCAATCTCGAGACCTACATTGGCAACACCAATCTCGAGACCTACATTGGCAACACCAATCACGAGACCTACATTGGCAACACCAATATCGAGGCCTACTTTGGCAACACCAACCTCTGTATAGTAAAATCCGAGTATAACGTACGGAACTCATTGTTGGGTACAATTGGAAACTAGCTTCTAAGTAATATTTTTAGTTTTAATTGATTAGAAGAACCCAAGATAACATAAACAATTGATGATGTAAAATGGTTCATAATTAGGCATAGAAATGATAGAAAATGCGTTTTACGCCAGGTATAGCGTACTCTTTTATCCGGTGACTTCTGACACGTTATAACAGGACTTTGACTGTAGTTATATTATAGGAATGTGGAGGACCCTTTAGTTTGTCATATGCTGACATGATTGCCTGTAGATACAATATATGGCAGTCTAAATATATGGATTGAAGTATTGCACTCCGGATTCAATTACTTGTAAGTAAGTATATGATTACCAATAATGATCTTGAATATGCTGAGACCAGCGGATTAAATACAGTAGCATATTCAATTGATATTTTACACATGAAACGTCAGAACTCTTGTGAACCCAGGAATCAAGACGAATCATGCTGTGAATGATTCCAATATGGTGCCATATGGTTGGTTGTACAGTGTATTGATCTCGCAAATTATGTATACACGAAATAGATTAGTTGTCAACTCATAGTTCGTGTAATATATAACATAGACGGCAGTACCTATCCAAGTTATTATAATAATATACTGTATATAGAAGATCTAAATACGGACTTCTTTAGCATCATCACAAATTACATTTTATTTATCAAATATAATCGGTGTGAATGTAGAATATTGTCATTAGAAAGATGCTCTGTTGCTACATTATATAATGCTAGCAACACCCTGACACAGTTATAAGACGTCACGTTGCGCAGAAATAAATACTTCAAACCGACTAAATATATAATAATTTAAAAAAACAATACTGATAGAATAGATTGATTAAAGTTAAATATGGAATTACTTAGTGTGAGAGGACAAGACATTTAAAGATGGAGTCTGGTATAAATCTTTTCCCATAGCTGACGTTGGCGAACAATCATTGGTATTGAGCACAATTGGGATTCACATGTCATAAGTTGCATAAGGTGCACCAAATGTACCAATACCGTCAAATGTACCAAGGGCACCAAATGTACCAAGAGCACCATATGTACCAAGGGCACCAAATGTACTAAGAACACCAAATGTACCAAGGGCACCAAATGTACCAAGGGCACCAAATGTACCAAGGGCACCAAATGTACCAATGGCACTAAATGTACCAATGGCACCAAATGTACCAAGGGCACCAAATGTACCAATGGCACCAAATGTACAATGTTCTACTCATTGATTGAAACTGGTGTTTGTCAGCAACAATTTGCCGAACTTCTTTTAAAATCTTTGAGGAGTTTTAAATCAGAGCTAAATAAATAAAAAAGTGAAATATGAGTGCTTATAGTATACAGCAAATATTTTCCTTAACATTTTTTGTGTGCAAAGAATTTTAAATGTTTTTTCGCGGACATGTGGCTTAAAATAACTTAAAATTAAAAGAATCTAGATGTCAGTAGGTTACAAAATTGACAGTTTACTAACAGTAACCTGGCAGTCAAACATTGACGTAAAAGCTGAGTGGAAATCAACCATATTGAATTAGAGTGGAGGAGAACGGAGAGGGCAGACTGACGAGAAATGAAACATTTCAGATGTAATTGATTTTGCTGTTGTTGATTTGTTATGAAAGGATACAAATAAAACACAATTTCAGAAGAATCTTTGTAGAGCACAAAAAGCTGTGTTAGTCAGGGAATCTGGACTCGAGTCTAATCGGAGCCTTTCAGTGACATCGCGTGTAAAACATGATTATAATAAATGCACAACAGACGTCGTGTCACTTGTGTTAATCAGAGAGGGAGGGAGGGAGGGATGGAGGGAGGGAGGAGGGTAGGGAGGGAGGGAGGGAGGGAGGAGAACAGAACAGAACAGAACAGCTGAGGATACGTTAGTTACGTTAGACAGGGGAGTTTGTTGGCGTGTGAACAAGACTTCTATATTATGATAGTGCGAAGAAGTTGGTGAAATAAACATCTGACCAATGAGACGCGGGAGATGAGATGAGATGAGAGCGGAAGAGATTATAAGATAGACGAAGATGAACTATGTATCGTAACTTGGAGATTACCTGTAATACACAACACCGTCGTCAGTAGTGCAATCCCATTGAGGAGCAGTTATTCCGAGTTCCTCAGAATAAGGTCAAGATTGTGCAACATAACAGTTCGAATATACAAAGAGAAAGAAGAAGGAATGGTGAAGAGAGTAGACTGTAGTTTTGTAGGAAGGAATCAGACTGAAGAGAGATCTCGTCAAGACACCGCCTTACAGGTACGTCCTTCTTGCCTTTTCGGCATTAGAGGGACCTACAGTGTTTAATACATCAACATCTACAATACGAATCATTAAGAATTATATCAATAACAATTAAAATCAACTTTTTTAGGCATTTGAACAAATTGGTACCTTTAACGTTCGGATTTTAGGATTGTCTGTGTGATAGTAAGGTTCAGTTGCACTTTAATCAAATTAAAATATCTTTTCTTAATTCGATGCGTTACGAACTGTTTTATTTGATGTTAAACTTTTTTGGTACCTGTAATGTAGGTCAAAGTGGATGAGCAATACAAGCTGCTCAAAGGAGAGAGAGAGAGAGAGAGAGAGAGAGAGAAAGAGAGAGAGAGGCGGGCGAGATTCGAGGATGGAGGAGAGGAGGAGTTAGTCAACAGTCCAGCGGCATGAGATGTTCCAGCTGTATCTCCAAGGAGATCCTCTGTTCCTGTAATTCCTTGAGTTCGGCGCTGAGCTCCAAGTTAGCTCTGCCCAGCACCGCGCAGGCTGACTGAGCATCTTCGATACCTCCTCGATACCGTTCGCGGGTCACCTCTCTGCAGTGAGAAAAAGTGGACAAACCAAAATACGGTCCAATTAACAAATGGTACTCTACGAAACAAAATTGGAGTGATAAGTGGCAAATCAAAGCTGTGGATTTAAAAATAACAAAAACATAAGTAGAGACAGACCCGATTGTTGCTATGGCTATGGTCATTACCCAAGTAACTGATATGTGTTGCTATGGTTATGGTCATTACACAAGTAACGGATATGTGTTGCTATGGTTATGGTCAAAACACAAGTAACTGATATGTGTTGCTATGGTTATGGTCATTACACAAGTAACTGATATGTGTTGCTATGGTTATTGTCATTACACAAGTAACTGATATGTGTTGCTATGGTTATGGTCATTACACAAGTAACGGATATGTGTTGCTATGGATTTTTATGGTTTATTGTTACTGTCAATATTTTATAATTAGTATTTACTATAAATTTATTTAATATTTTAATCGAATATGTTGCAAGTACGACGAAATGAACAAAATATTTCAATAAAGCCATAGTTAAATAAAGTTACATTTATATTGAAAGAAGAGAATTTTGTGATTGTGAAAACTCTAGTGTAAACACAATGTAAATACATTTTTTAAATACATTTGTAGTTTTTTGTTTTATTAATTAGCTAGTCCTTATATATAATATTACACTATATGAAAAAATCTTAATTTTAAATGTATGTTTTACAACAAATAAATCCAAATTAGTATATTTAATTCAAATAAATTGTAGGATGTTGTGCTGTCTTACTAAAACGAATAGTAAAAATTACATAAAGTAACTTTCCATTTGATACGAATAAATCAATAATAACCAGATGGATGAGTCACTCACTAATAAATCAATAATAACCAGAAAATGAGTCACTTATTAATAAATCAATAATAACCAGATGGATGAGTCACTTATTAATAAATCAATAATAACCAGATGGATGAGTCACTTATTAATAAATCAATAATAACCAGATGGATGAGTCACTTATTAATAAATCAATAATAACCAGATGGA
>JAUZND010006041.1:0-10928 GCA_034780555.1 Coelogynopora nodosa | reverse complement strand
AGTCTCAGCAGGTCAGGGAAGATCCGCCAGGGTCTCCCTGAGGGAGCAGTGCTTTCGCTACTCCTTTTCACCCTCTACCTCAACCCTGTCAGACAGTCCATTCTGCAGGGGACCAACATCAGTATATACGCGGATGTCATAGGCATGTGGTCCCTCCACCAGGACAAACAGACCACTGCCTTGGAGGTCCAGATGGGCGTGGATGTAGTTCACTCCTGGAGAGTGAAGAAGAAGCTGATGCTTAACCCTCTCAAATGTGAATCGAGTTTTTTCATCACCGATTCATGGATACCGGTCATTTCTATTGAGGGCATCCACCTAGCCTTCAACACCACCCCAACCTTCCTGGGGGTGATGTATGACTGGTCCCTCACATTCAAGCCGCAGGCGACCAAGGTGGCTGCCAAAGTCACATCCTGCTTTTGGACACTGGCAGTCCTGCCAACATAGTCCTGGGGTTGGGATCAGGAGTGCATGTTCAGCCTTTATCTTGGCCTCTGTCATAGCACTCTGGATTTCTGTGGCCCTGTCAGGCAACTTTTGCTCTTCAAATCCCCCCTACAGACCCTGGAGCAGAGTCCCATCGTACACCACCTGCTCCCATAGAGCTAGCGTGTGGGCTCTAGAGAAGTCCCACTGGCTCCCGATATCGAACCCTCATCACCTGAAGACCCGCTCGAGCTGGAGCCAGAGGGCCATTGACCAGGCTGCCCAGATCAACCTACCTGAAGTTGGCCAACAAGAGCTCCACCCTATACCATCCACCCCCTTGGCAGATCACAGCACTGACCTGGATGTGTACCACTTGACTTGTGGGAGGCTCTAATAAGAGCTCCCTACCTGATGCCATCCTCACCCTTGCACTTAGGGATGGGGAATTTGGTGCAATGATATACACTGATGGTTCGACCACAGGCGGTTTTGGAAAAGGGGCAGCACAGTTGTTGTTACAACAGGTCCCTCACACTCCCCAGTCCGCATTGCTGCTAGGCAGGCGAAGGGGCATGAGAAGACCTGTTCATATGAGACAGAGCTGCAGGCTCTTGAATTGGCAGCTGGATGGATTCTAGAGTTCCAGCCCCTGAGCCGGTTCGCATTTTCTCTGACAGTCAGTCAGCGCTGGTGGCTCTCGCTTTCCCCTCCTACCATCCTTCGCAAGACCTCGAGGCTATTTGGGAGGGCCGGGCTGGCCTCCAATGTGGGGTGACTCTGCAATGATGGGTCCCCGGCCACTGTAGCCTCCCGGGGAACGAGATGGCGGACGCCGAGGCCAAGGCAGCAGCTGAAGAACCTGGAAAACCCTTCCACCCCACCACATTCCTGGAGACAGCATGGGCCTTCATCAAGAGAGGTATCAGAGACCCCCCCACCCAACCCCCGCATTGTGCTGGTCTATGGTGCTGGGAAGGAAGAAGTGCAAGAGGAAATTCCTGAGAAAGGACAAGGTGCTTCTAGCAGCCGGCCACCAATATAGGCTGGCAGCATAAAGAGCAGTGGTCGAGCCCGGATTCAGTCCAATCTGCAGCAGGTGTGGTATGGAACCAGAGTCCCCAGAGCACTGGCTTCAATGCTGCCCAGCCTCCATCCCTATGAGAAGTCGGATTTTCAGGGGCCCAATCTTAGCTATGACTGAGCTGTGGGACAACCTCAAGGCAGTGCTGGAGTTGGCACATCTGGGCAACTAGATCTGACTTGCCGCCTTCAACAAAAATAACAAAAAAAGCAGCACAAGCAGACATTGATTCTCAGCAACACTTTTTCACGAACTGATGGATGGTCTGCATGCCCATTATTATGATCTTGAGGGCAAAGGTTGCAAAAAGCTCTCAGGGAGGGATGAGAGAAACTTCCTGGCTTTCCCTAGTTTTACCATGGACTGGTGAAAGTCAGTTTGACCAAGGAATTAAATGGGCTGTGTGATGTCTGACTCCTTGTCACCACTATTGGGTCAGTGAAACAGACCAAGCTGAACGATTCTATTTATAAGGCAGTTTAAATGCCATATTCTCGCCTAAATGCTCCAATCTTTGCAGCAAGAAAATGGTTACACACTGACATCTCTTTGCCCGATTTACTCTTAAAGAAGTGGAACTAGCCAATCAGAGATATCAAGCAATAACAACATAAACATTATCATATTGACCCAGAGTGAATTTGACATTTTTCGAGCTCAATATGTGGAAATCCGCGATCATCTGTCCTGGTTAGAAGAAAACAGGAGAGAAGATACAATAGTGAGCAGCTAGATTTTTAACTCCATAAGAGATGCTTTGCTAGTCATCTGCATGGCAAGATGCCGATATGTATAACCCCATATCTGAACCTACAGGGGAACCATCTTTCCAATGCACAAGTTTACAAATCCCATCAGTCGGTGTTCCTTTCGATGGAGGAAGTAGAGCACAAATCCAACTGCATGGGCAGGCTAGAATTAATTTTTTCTAAATATTTACATGATATTCTCCCTTTGTATATGAAAGTCTTTTCAATTGGAAGATATGATTATGTCTTCTGGACTGCAAAACGTGAAGCATTCATGCATACTGATACAGCAGCCTTGTCAGGTTACATGTTTAGAAAGACTAAAAAACTGTTAGGTCGCTCAATGGGTACTTCTGACATGAGGAAGAATGTGACAACCAAGATCAGGGCAGCAAGACATGTCACATGACATGGCCAATGATGCGGCAGAACTATTGCAGCATAGTGATGCAGTGGCCCATAAACACTACAATGCAATAACTACTGAGTGTAGAAATGTGGAGATCAGTCAGGTGCTCAGACACTGTATAGGATAAGGTATATGATAGGGTAAATTTTAATTTTATGTGTGCATTGATTGACATTGACTAATTTCTCATTGATATAATTTTTTTGTACATAATAAGATATAACATTATAAATATGTGAGTATAGAGTAATTAATACATAGAGATTTCACTCTTATTGATTTCATTGTAAATTTTCATAAAAAGAAATTTGTTTTATTTTAATAAATTTCATGTAAATGGGTAACAAATTAACAGTAGAATGTAAAGCCTTTTTTTATTAAATAGATTTTACAAAATTTAAACATACATAAGTTGTCTATAAAATTCCAATTTAGTGCCTGTATATCTAAAACTATTTTACTACATACATTAACTATTTTACTGCAGTTACTTTTTAAATAATTATTTTGCAAAAGCTTTCAAATAATAAGTTAGTATATAGTATTGAACTTCATACAAATCATTATAACAGTGAAATCTCCATTTATGAATATAAATTACTCTATTGTATGTATGTGAGTGTGTTTTGATACAATTTATGGTATGATTTACTTTGTTATAATTTGTTTTTTATGTGGAGTTATTAACACAGATTGACAGACACACATACCCTTACATATGTCTCTAACATTATACCTTAACATTATAGCTTGTTACATAATAATATATTTTTGACATCAGACTATCAAATACAAGCTAAATTCAGGGGTGTGATGCTGTTATACACTAACTATTACTTTGGAATAATCAAGTAAAAAAAGGGGCAAATTATACAATCTAGTCATAAACACAAGGAATGAAATTAAACATAATTAAAATAACACACTAATATTTAATTCAGTAAACTCTAGTATTTTAGTTAAACAAGTTTTTTGTTGGTGCATTCTAAGAAGTAAAACTCCTCAATTGATGCATGGATCAAGATAATGGTTCTTTTTATTATAATATAAGAAAACCTGGAAGTTGTTTACAGGTAAATATATTACATACCTTAGTTATGTTATGTTTACATGGTTTGTGCTAATATTATAATGTAAGAATTTTACTTTCAACAATTCAAATTATTTATAAAACTAAAAGATAGCCTCCACAAGTGTGGTATTATCATCAGTATGTGTAGCCATTTCAAAACTAGATGCATCCATATGCCTAACATTTTGGTACACAATATTCTAGACACATTCAGGAGTACATCTGGACCTTTGTTTGTAGTGTAAAAAGAAAAATTAAATGTGATGAAACCAACAAAAACATGTTTCACAAAATATATTTACTTCAACAAGCCTAATGAAACTTGCAACCTATGAGACAGCACAGTCAATAAAAAACTGGTTCATTGCCAAAACAAAATCTACAAAGCAAAATGCAAGGAATGCCAGACTGTCTATATAGGAAGCTCCACTATTCAACCCTTCCATATAAAAACAAGATTACCTGAAATCTGAAAACAGTTTCATCCATAAACACATACAATGGTGCAGAACTCACTCAATTCAGGGAAATAATCTTCTCATTCACCGTTTTTAAATTTATATATTCACAAAAATTACATAGTTTCTTACTTCAAGATTAATGATGTTAATATAATTACATACATTTAAGCTCCATTCACAACAATTTATCAATTTTACTATAACAATTTTCTGCACTTTTCCACTTGTTCACTACCACTTGCATTATAATGGCCCACAATATTATACATTAATATTTTATCTCCATTGATACATATACATATAATATGAAAATAAACAACAAAATAATATTTACTTATTCATAAAAAAAAAAGTATCAGCATATAAGGGCTTTATATTTTTATTAACATTATTATGTTGCAGAAAAAGCAATCATCTATACAAATATAAGAAGCATTTTAAATAATTTTTATTTACATAGTTATTACTTGCTATAATTTACATATGTAGAATTTCAACTAATTTTCGATATTATGTCAAATACATGGAGAAATACTTAGTATAAATATTTTTTTAATATTTTACTTATTGAAAGCATACTTTCATTAATAAAAATAGAATTTTAATAAATTAATTTTTTATATAAAAAATAAAGTATACTAATTTAGAATATTTACTTCAGATATAAATATCCTTTATTTTAATAATAAAGATTAAATTGTAAAAAAAAGTATTCAATTTAAAATCTGTTATTGTCAAAATTTGTTTTTAATGTAAAGAAAAGATAATAATATTTATTTAACAACAATTCAAGTAATATCAAAGGCTGTCAAGGGCCCTGATTCTGAAGCAGTGAGTAGTTTATGAAGTGTGCCCACTTCATCAATGACTCTTAAAGAGTCATGGTCACTCATATTTTTCATGCCATTTTTTTTCATACCAAACGAACCCATTAAGGGTCGCTAACTATCGACTAGCACAGCTGCTAGCCAGGAACAGGAGAGTCCAAGGGTGGGCTTGAACCTGCTCAGAGACAACACCCTTGGCATCCGCAAACCAGCGTCTTAACCACTCGGCCATCTCATTCCCAATATACTTTTTTAATAAAAACATTAATAAAAGTAATATTCTGTTAGAGATAAAAGTAAGCTTTAATTTATGGCACATACACATGAGGTTTAAAACCTTCATAAGTGCTGTATAAAATTCCAAATCAAATAGTGATAATTAGTAAGTATGTCAGATCAGTCTCATATTGACCAACACTTTTTGTATTGATTTTAATGTTCTTATTGAAAGTTGACTATACAATAACAAAACATATGTTATTGTATAAATATATTTCTAACCATAAACCATGTTAAATTTGAATAATTTATAATATTATGGTCAACCTCCAAAAATAGTTCAACACAACCACCTTATTTGATTGATGTCAATCAACTATATGTTTGGAATCTGCATTGCTGTATAATATTGACAGAATGGCCAGAATTGCACATATAAACAATTTTCAAATAAGAAATAGTTACAGTATTATTAGAATACAGTTGCACCAAATTTCATTACAATGTATTCATATCTCAACTGATAGTGTGAATGATTGATAGAAATGAAATTTATGATGTATGTCATCTTAGTTTTTAATTAGATGAGATAAAATAATTATAACTTAACTCCAAGTCTATCTATTGACTATAAGACTATCTATTGTACACATCAACAATTTCTGCATTTACCAAAAGGTCACTGTAAATGGAAATGTGCCACAACATACACTCTAAACAGTGATCATCACAGTGTTGCAGTGTTGTGATAACTGTTGGTAGCCATAATATTGCAGGCAGTTGAAAATATTGCAGGTTACAAAAACCCTATTTTACGGTATATTGCAAACTATAAAATCCTTCAAAACATGTCACAAAATACCTAATTATCAAAACAGAAGGTTTTAAACCAAGTATACCATACAAATAATGAAAACGACGGATTTCTCAGTATATCATAGTAGCTATGTATTGACAAAAAACATCAATTTACATACCTAAATTCAAATTAACAAAATAAACACAGTGGTTTGATAAAGTTAAGTACCTATGCATATCGAATACTAAACTATGTACACATAAACACCAAGGAACACTCAAGGAATACATCAGTATTTTATTTAATTTTTGGAATTTTGGGCAAGAGAGTCACACATTGCACTTCCAATTGTCTTTTCAGTGCATAGGACTCTTCAGCTGCTGTTTTGAGGGCCTTCTCCATTGCCTTTCTCTCTATCCTGTTTTAAGAGGCCGTTCTGGCTTTGAGAGATATCCAAGAATTGTAGGCTCTTCAGGATACTGTTGCAGAAAGGTAGATTGGCCTGTGGATATTTTGCTAGTTGAATGTATGTAGCACAAGCCTACAAATTGAAATAAGGTGGATTACCATAATGTGAAATGAAATAAATAACAATCAATTAGACATTGTTTAAAAGTCACCAGTGGTTCTGGAGATTATTCTAAAACAAATTTGTTAAAAAATGCAACTTACATTCAACTGGAACTGCAATTTTTTGGTGTCAGACAGTTTGGTGAGAAGCAGTTTAGTATCTCTGCCAATGATTGCAGGCAACAGTCAAAATATTGCAGTGCAATAAATATTGCAGCTTATCACAACACTGGTGTTGCCACCAGAATTTGTATCTCAATAATTGCAGATCAACAAAATAACTGTAAAAAATATGCATAAAATTTAATAAAATTATTGGTTTATGTAACAATAAACTAACATGTAAATACATCTAAATTTGGTAACAAATAGGTATGGATTATTATATATAACAAAATATGAAAAGTTGTCTAGTCAGAATAAGTTACAAAAATGAAACAAAATTCAATTCTCATTTGGGATTTTGGACAAAAAACATAACCAGATGGCTTTGTATTTTCTTTTTACTTTCACTGATTTATCTACTGTTTTCATTATCATGTTTTATCAATATTTTTTCTAAATTATAATAGGTGTTTATTCTTGTTTTGTTTTATTGTACTCATTTCTTAATTCTTTCTTCTTCTTTAATTATAATGTACTTATTCTTTCTCCTCATTTGCTGCTTTTCGGTTTTAGAAATGTTGTGTACTCAGACTTTGCCTTGAATCCTGTCTCAAGCAATTGAGGAGATATATTGAAAGATGCAATATTTAATGAAAAGTATTAAATAAGTTTTGCACACTATCAATATTCTTTATAGGAGCAGTACTGGGAAAACATCAGAGTAGTACATAGTTTTAATTTGAAATCTATTGATCTGTGAATGTAAAAGAAGCAGCATTGAAACAGTTACATTATTGAGTCCCAGTGGTTTGGCACTACCTGAAACAAATTCAGGACACATGGGAAAGCTTCAAAATCTTTGAAATTCTCAAACAATCCAGGAAGGATTCTGATATTATTTCTTGTGAAATTTATATCAGTGAATAAATCTGATACATCAATTAAATTTTCTTTTGTTTTTGAAGGATTACTTTAAGTATAACAGTCATTAAATTTGTATGACATAAAAATATTTGTACAACAAATATATATATATTGCTTGAAATGTAGAAGGCATAGCAAGATTATCCCTATATTACATGGAATGATTGTGATTTAACTGTGTGTACATGTCTGATAGGGTCAGTTATTATGCATTAGAATTTATTGAAGTTATTGATTCCTATAAAATAAAATGATTTGCACAATCTGCATAATAATTTCTGGGATATTATTAATAAAAATTATTGCCCATATAAATATATTAACCCTTTAAAGCCAGGTGTATAAAGCATTTGCAACATGTATACAACAGGCATAGTTTTTAGTTGACAATTAAAAATTCAAATTTAGTATTTTTTAAAATATTAATATTTAATTATATAATATAAGTAGAAACAGTATATAACTATTCAAATTTTACCTATATATAATATATGCAAATATAAACAAAATGATAATAATGATTAGGTATATTTCAAATATAAACACTAACTAGATTATTACTAAAAATAACATAATACCAATATAAATGTATGCAATAAATTTGGTGTAAAAATGTTTAAATATTATTATATATAGACAATACATGAAAGGATCATCAACATAAAATTATACAAAATAAGGCAATTATATGAGTTATATTTTCTATTTTCAAGATTTGTAAACAAAGTCTGTCTAATTGTAGTTTTCCTATATAGTTTTTCTCTCTTTTGGTCAAGGCCCGAAGGGGTACCCTAGGTGACTGGAGCTCCAATTATGTACCCCATCTTTGATTCTTCATATCTTTTTTGTTTTTATAGATATTGACTAGCTTTTTTCAATGGATGATTGTGTTTTCTTTTATTTGGCACATAAAATTGCTCATTTGGATGAATATTAGTTGATGAATGTACTAATTGAAATATTATAAGTTCAAATATTTGTAAAAAAACACAAAAAGTTTTTTCCTGTTTTCATTAAGCTATTCTAAAATAAATGACTTTGCTATATTATCTCTCTATGTCTCCTAATATATATGTATATTGATGAAAAAACATGAGCTGATAAAGTGCATACTGCTCTAAAAATGAAAAGTGTTCATCCATTACTATAATGCCAATGGACAAATGATTACTGGTAATGGATGTTACTACTTGGACAACCTTCTCAATGATCACACAAGCCCAGGTGACTCTGTTATCTTCTGGAGTGATGGGCCCTCTGCACAGTTCAAGAACAGGTATATATGTTCATGTTTATCCAGATATGTACTGAAAAATTCATTCTATATTCCTTTAGTTGGAATTTCTTAGCCACTTCATATGGCAAGGGAGCCATAGATGGTGCTGGGGGTCCACTAAAGCACATGGCATATAGGAAGGTAAAGGCATTTCAGTGCATGATAAAGTGTACATCAGACTTCATCATGCCATGGCTGTGCAGTCTGGTGAAATTGAGATACTACTCATTGATGTTGATGACATTGATCAGTTCTGGGGTTCTGTGGCAGGGGATTTGGAGCAAGCACCAAAAATTCCTAACATCCAGCAGTCGCATTATTGGCACATGACTAAGGGGAACTTTACTTATGCTCGTCTGTGACTGTGTCCTGTCTATGACTATGTGTCTGACAATGCCAATGGCAATGCTAGTATCTTGAATTCACTTTTGAGAAAAAAACAGCCTGGGGACTCTTCACAAATCTTTATGGTAACCCAATGTCACTCATAGAGCCTACTACTATATCCAAGATCAGAGAGCCAACATGTGCTAGCTCCCACTCCCAGTGCTAAAGCCTAAGGCTAAGCAAGTCCTGGAAAAGGGTATTGTTCACATTGGCAGCTTTGTCACTGCTAGGGTTTATCATAAAAACAAAATACACACTCCTTGTATGTTGCTGCTTTAGTTGAGGCTGTGAGCAACAGTGTCAGTGACAGTGATTTTGATGTGAAATATCTAATTCTATAGTTGGCATTGGAGGTGTCTTAAAGTTTTCAACTGAGGATACATTGTCATTAGACATAGTCTATATTCTCCCACCTCCTACAATAGATCGTCTAGTTAACATGCTCTTCCCATGGAATCCATTTTCCAGTGATTGAAGTCTATACTTGAACTAACAATAACATTTTTATGAAAAATTATCAAACTAAAAATAATGTTTTCAGTATTATATTTGTGTATGTAAATATTATTCTGTATTATGCAATTGTGCAATACACATACAATGTTCATAATCAATATCATCTCATATCACCTGACCTTTTTTTTTTTTTTTTTTGAACATCAAATACAAAATATGGTAAAAAAAAGTTGATCAAACGCAGGTGAAAAGTATTTTATAAACCAAAATTATACCAAACTGTGCACCTTAATATATTCTAAAGCATAAGTGTATATCGCTTAACAATATATTTATATAAAATAATCATCTAACTATGGTGAAAGATAAGGAAATTACATTAACTAACCCAATAAATGTAAATAAATTCGACGTAACGCCAAACTAGTAAGCTGCCATTTTGATGAAAAATGCTTAGTTAAAACAAACGGAATAATATATGGACCAAAACGCGGAAAGCTTGCAGTCCACTAAAATATTTGTTCAAAATTATCTAGGCTGATGACACATTGAAACAATGTGCAAGCATAGTGATAATTTGAAAAATTGACTAACCATAGGAATAATTAGTTCACAAATATATAACAAATCAATCTGCGTCACTTATTTTCATTTGGAAATTTGTTAATCAATAATAGCAGTTATTATTTATATTACTTGTTGGTAAACTTCTATAATCGTTTTACGAAGGTGAGTAACTTTTACTTTTATTCATTGTGATGTATTATATATTTGTGAGAATTTGTTTCCATGTTAACATATGTTTTATTCAATAATGATGCACTAAACCGCTGCTTCTAATCTTGTCACAAGCGTTACGAAAGAAGTACAGATGTTTTTATTATATAAACTAACATTTTTATTTTTATAAATTGATCTGTGTAGCTATCTCATATGTCTCTGTGAAATGTAAAACTTTATTAATGTGGTATATAGCGACAATAGGGCGTATGAATAAAAAGTAGCTTTAGCTATGTAGCTTTCGCTATGTAGCCTAGAGGTAGCTTTCGATATGTAGCTTTCGCTACGTAGAGGTAGCTTTCGGTTTTTTTCATAAGAATAATCTTTAGCTACCTCTACGTAGCGAAAGCTACACAATATGATAGAGAAAGCTACATAACA
>JAUZND010006038.1:0-10929 GCA_034780555.1 Coelogynopora nodosa | reverse complement strand
ATGAGCGCTTCGATTATGATGGCTCAATGAGTGCGTCATCTGAACATCTTTTATGAGCCCTCATTAAAATAGTTTTGTGAGGGCTCATTGAGCGCGTTTATGAGTGTGTCTGTCGAACAAGCTCGTATAGCTTGTATAGCTATATATATATATAGCTTGTATAGCTAGCTTTATGTATTACTGAGGTGCTAGACAAGACCAGTCCATTCCATATGAAGATTTGTTTAATGAAACAGCACTACCATTGTAGCCAACATGCATTTGAAAATTGGATTCGATAATATTCAAACAAGAGAAAAAACCTGGATAGATTCACTCATGTCCTAGAAATTTATAATAACTGGGACAAAAAGCTAACAAGGTACTTTGGTCCCAGTGATCTCATCACTGTCGATGTATAGCTGAAGTGGTTCTTGGGTAAAATTCTTGTGTATTTATCACCCTCCACGTGCAGTTCCTCAAGCTGAGACTGATATACATGCCCGTTCTGATGTCTGCAAAGATGACAAGAATGCCAAATTTAATCGTCAAACGAAGCTACGAAGCACTACATAGTTTGTGACAAAGTCTTAGATAGTGAAAGTCATTCATCACACTTGGTTGTTAGTGAGATGTTAGTAGATATTGTATTATATATTGTTATTTTGAACTCTTTGTTGGACACTCTTAGTTTGAACATTTTTATGAAGGTAAATTATGAATTATAATGAAGTATATGTGATAATACGTAAATACAATGTTTTATGATTTTAAAATGTTTTTAACTTTGATGTTACCGTAGCTCTACGGTTACCCTTAATAGGCATAGTTGAGAAAAGGACCTCATATATTCACATGAGTATAGAAGATATTATGTATACTGTTTCGTTTTTTAATTTTTTTAAATGTTATTCGAAAGTATCGTACTAATGTATTTAATAAATAATTGTATTATTAATATTATTTTGAAATCTATGATCTATTATTCATTAATAACGTTTAAGTTAATTAATGAGTAACACTAATTTAATACGAATTGTTACAAAAAATGACACACCTGTATTCTACTAGTGGATTGTTGTGAAAATAATAATAACATATTGAAAAAGACAGTCTTATACCAAACCTGTAACAAATACGTTTTTAAATAACGTTGTCTGATTCGTCTGATTTTGTGCGCTATTGCATATAATACATGTACGTATCGAAGAAGGTGTATTCAGTATTTGTACCATATTTTCTTTGACATAGGGAACAGTGTTTTATGGAAAGAAAAAATACGACTAACTTGTTTTTATATTTTCTACATCGAAAGTCACGTCCATTAAACTGAGTTTCTATTATAAAATAATAATGGTTTTCATTTGAAAATATAGTACTAAATGTTATGTTTGAAGTCTCGTAAAGTGTATAAAAATTAATAAATTTTAATTATAATTTTTGTTTTCTACTACTTTTAAAAATTATCAGCAAATGCATATTTAAGAATTTTGATAATCTTACATTTTCTTAAATCAGATGATGTAAGTATATATTGCTTATCATACATAACAAAATTAACCAAAAGGTACTGAAATTAAAAGTAAATGCCCGTTTTTATTCGTATGGCTCTATAACCTCATGCGTTGTGCAATACATTCGTTGTCACATATGTCTCGTTTTTATTTACAGGTTCTTTGTAATGGTCCAGGAACATGTATTCCTATATGTATCGCTGCATTTCTTCTTAAGGTGAGTGAATCTTTGATTTTAGTAATGTTGTGGGCTAGCTTACTTTTACATTTTTCAATATTATTAACTGTAAAACTACCAATGTGTGTAAATGTACCCCCCTTTTTTAAGTATTCCTATTCTAAAGGTATAATTTACCGATCTGTCAGAAATTTACACTAACTGCCTCAAATCCAATAAGCTTTCCAATGGTATATAAAAAAAATTCTGACAAAGAAAAAGTGAAAATCGTATTTTTCTCCAAAATGTGAATAATTGATGTGATCTAGTATCACGATATGAACGAGACAGTATTGAAGTGGTCAATAAAGATGTATATTAAATTACAAAACACCCGAAATAACAAATTGATAATAATTCATTTTGAAAAGTAGAATGGAATGAATACTCTATTATTGGTTAGCTGAAATTATATACTATGTATACAATATTATATAGTATATATGTAGAGTATCTTATAACATTATGTAACTATCTATTATAAATACTTGCATTATATTTCTATATTATAATCAATATTTCATGATAAACAATGTATACGAACATTTTAAATGGAACCAGTTAAAATTTATATATGCTTAACAATATTATTTATCTACTTTTTCAGTGAAAAAAAGTCGTGTTTATAATTTGATTACATCAATTAAAAATATAACGTATCGAGACAAATTGAACGGTAGCCCTACATTATTAAGAAAAATATCGCGTTTGGGTCAATATGACCCACATCTTAGTTGTTCTGGAGGTAGAAAAGTGTCTGGGAGTGCGAGAGTTTAGTCTAATAATCAAATTATTCCTTCTTCCGTGGACATACTTTATAGGGTTTGCTCCGTGGAAGTGGGGGTCTATTTTAACCCCGACTAGAAAAACAAACTTCCTGTTATCTGATTAGCACAATCAGTCGGTTTAATAATCATAAAAAGACAACAGAGGGGGTGACGGGGGGCAAATTAACCAGTATTATATAACTTTTGATCTATGCAATCAATAAGACATGATTCTCTTTGCATCTGATTCCAAATCACGAGATCTGTTATTTGTTATTATACTATATTACTTTTACAAATAAGCTCAAATTAGTTATATGCCATTTGAGTATTATTTTTATTGCTGATTATTTTAATTATTTATTATACTATTCAAGTTAAAATACACATTTTACTATAAACTTATTTTTTCTATTAATCTGCAAGTTTTATCTCCTAATATCATAGTTAAGTAATGAAAAAACAAAAGGGAGGTATAAAAAAACTTGGATTATATTGATCATGTTAAAAAATCCATATTTGATACTAATTTCAGTTAAATATTCTAATTTTTATTTAATATATATTTTTAGTTAGGTAAAAGTTATTTTAGCCACTTATTAAAATAACAGGGTCATACACTACATCGTTTAACAAAGAACTGCTTTTTCTTGTGAAAAAATTAATATACACCACCCCTCTCCAACCACGAAAGGTTAAAATAGATTTTAATTTGATGGAATAATTTTTTATTTGTATAATTATAATTGCTTTTCTTAGTAATTAATTGAGTATTTTGGAAAATTCTTTTTAGAAATAGTATTGTAATATCTACCCATTTAAATTGAAATAAGTTGATTTTGCATTTTTTTGCTAGAATTGATGCTTCGCCAGTAGAATGGCAGAGTACACTTTCAACTATATTATTAATGAACCGTTTCACTATACAAACTAACGGACAACCGTACGATAATCTTGTATAACTTGAAGCTGTCTTAGCAGTAGCTTATCAAATGTTGTCTTAAATTATACCCTGAAAATATACTTTCTTAACCTTATAGCAATATAGATAATGTATTCTTTGTCTACGGTTTTTTGAACATTTCTCAAAAAGTTTATTTATTCATCATCCCTTTCAGTTGTTCATGTTGAAGTCAACCGTAATTGTGTTCGTCGAGAGTGTATGCAGGGTAACAACAATGTCTCTATCGGGGAAGATTCTCTACACTTTTGCTGATCACTGCATAGTACAGTGGCCACAATTGACACAACACTATCCCCGAGCTAGGTATATGGGACGACTTGTTTAGCTATTAATGTTGTATATTATGCATTGTTTGTTTTATTTAATTGGACAATTGTTATTATTTCTTTCCAACCACTTTATTTTTTATTTACAAAATAAGATTGCGCATTGGAAGCATTTTATAATTCGTGGCACAGTTTGTTCAAAATTTACATTGCAATATGAAAATTTGTTACTATTTTACTATACTGGGAAGTTTTCTGTTATACATATAACACAATTTTTAGTGAATAAAATTTATTTAAAAAATATAGTATTTATTTTATTGTATTTATTGCTTTTTTATTTTATTGTGTATATTATTGGGATTAATTTTGAATATAAAATTATTGGGTATAAATACTTCCAAGAAAGTAGTTAGCTAGTAACTAACTAAATAGGGCAATTTCAAACTTTATTAGTATTCATAAGCTAAATTATGAATTAAATATACAATTAAAGCATAATTTTGAATCAGCTAAATATTTAAATTTTACTTTTCTTAGTAGACATCATAATATATTTAAAATATAACTATGTATTACCTTGGTTACTAATTTTTAAACATATGGATAATATAGAAATGAATTAATATGAGTTAAAATCAATAAATAACGAAAAATATACAAAAATCAATCATTACTATATGTATCTCATCAATTTATATAAATGTAATATTCTAACATACCAGTTTTGGCATTTTGGAGTAGAACTATTCAATTAGTAAATAAAAATATATTATCTAGCTTGCTTTTCTGCATCTATGGGAAATCCAGTTTCTAATATTGCAACACTTATAGTATTTCATAGTGTGATCTTTTTATCCAAATGCTTACTACTTGCGAATTTTTACTTATGTTTCGTCGATGTTTTGACCTGTGTCTACTTTATTGATGTTACTTCTGTGACCATTCATTAGGTGGTTCAGGCGTCGGTTAGTTTCCCTCATGTAAGCTACCAGATGCATCATTCACAATTAAGACATAGTTAAATTTTTTGATTTATTATACAATTGCCGCCTTACTAAAATTGTATAACTATTTCATTGATGTTCAAACAGCCTTCGTAAGTGGAGTTTGCCAATTTTTTTTTACTTTGGTCAAAATACTTTTATCTAACTAAAAAATAAAACAAATATAATTTCGAATATTTTTTACATACCAGAAAAAATGGTGTTATTATTGATCTATTTTATACCCCCTGGGTTTTCATTCTTGCCGATGATATTAGGAGCTAAAACTTGCAACATTAATAAAAAAATAAGTTTATGGTAAATTATATCCATTTAACTTGAATAATATAATTATTTATAAAAATAACCAGCAATTTAAAATAATACTCAAAAAGCATTTATACTACTTATAGCTTATTTATATAAGTTGTATAATTATGAAATATATCAACAAATATAGACCCTGTGATCTGGAATCAGATGCAAAAAGAATCAAGTCAATTGGTTGCATTGAACAAAAGTTATAGCATATATGGTTATTTTCCTATAGTTTTCCTGACTGGAGTTTATGACTTAATCAGGTCATAAAAATGATACCAATTGATTAATTTTATTGAAAATAAAAATTGCTCGACAACTCTTTAGAAGGTATCTGTATACAAAATTTCAGCTTAATCGGATACTAGGAAGTATGTCCATTTACGAAGGGTTAGCTTATCATTTGTCCTACAGTGTGGTTGGTTACAAGGTATATTTCTTGTTGTGTATATCTACAGGTTTTGTACTGGTCAGGAAATTTTTTTGAGTATTGAAGATGATGTTAATCAAGCAAAATGTTGTCGAAAAATAGTATTCATAACAATTCTATATGATTTTATTGGGATTAAGTACTTATATTTACACAATATTATGCATTACTAAACATCATGCGCGGATCTAGAGGGGGGAGCTCCTCACTCATAAATGGCAAAAAAAGTCGTGAACGCATTTTATAAAATATTAAAAGAGTATCTAAAACAATAAAAAGCGTTCATGTCATCTAAAAGTAAGTGTAAATTCGCAAAATTCAACTTAACTTGCTACTCTAAATGGGCCTCAGAGCTATGATTTCCTCCTAATGATATCCTTAATAATAATGTATTTTTGTTTCATATAATATATATTAGTTTCGAGATAATTATCAAAAATGCGCCTGATATAAATTTTAGGCCCTCCTCTTACAATTTTCTGAATCCGCCCCTGAACATGGTCCTATATACATAAATATATGAAATTATATTTTAAAATATTGTGCTATGCATTATTGTACATTACAATATACATTACATATATTTTGTAATCAAAGATGTTAATTGCAATCAATAAAAATATAAATATACGCTGTTGAACATATTGGAAGATTGTTCCATCAAGTCTTAAAGAGGCTGTCAATGTTATACATTTTAGCTGTAAATAAAACATCTAAAAATTACATATTTTACAAGAGTTTCCTTCTGTGATTTTTAAATATTATTAATTTAAATAACTTCACCTGTTAATTGATTTAGACTGCAAAGTATATGATCAGACTTTGTGATAAATATGTTTGGAACACAGTTGAAAGATATTGTAGTTTTTTTAACATTAATTATATGAGTTCTCAATTAAAATTACATCAACATGATTTTATATAAATTAATTAATCGTTCTAATGATTATATTAATTAAGCTGCTTTTTACAATCACCTCCTTAACTTTTAGTTAAAGAAAATTGAAAACTAAATATGTGTTGTTTCTATTGAAATTCTAGGATTGAAAAATGTAAAAAAATTAATGGTATTAAAGAAGCATTCTTGGTTTACCATTTTGGTTTACTAATTTCTAAAACAAAATTTAAAAAAACAAATTTCGTTAAATATATTAAAAATAACTTTTTCAATTAAAAAATTGTGGTAGTGAATATAGTAGTATGTAATAAGTTAACACTAATTTTATTAAATAACATTTGCAAGAAACTTAAAAAAATCTAAGCTATAATTTATTTCCAATTAAACATTTTATTAATTTGGTATATTAATTATCGAACACACAAACAAATAAATATACTGTTCATATCAATTCTAGCCTACAATCAGTATTTCCGAATTAATACTTAAATGCAATTCGGTATCTGCTATTATAGAACAATTACATTGCACGCATGACAGATATCAAATTGTTTTGACGAAGTTCATATTACATATTTATTTATTTTTAAGACATTTAACGAATTAAACTAATGATTTTTATTATGTCTTTTAGAAGTCTTAAATAATTTCATTGTTTTGGCGAAAAATGATATCAAGAATTATGATTGTTTAATTTTTAGTTTAGCAATTTCAGGTAAATTTTTTGTATTATTGATTTTTCCCGAACGATTAAAAAAATTCTTTCAAAAGTCTTATAAATCATTGAAAAACCAAATAAATTTGGTAATAGCTATTTTCATGAGGGTGGAAAAATAGACTTTTACTCCCGCAGTTTAGTTGGACAGCCCGAACGAAGTGAGGGATGGGCAAAAATATTTATCATATATATATATATCATATTTCCGTTTTTTTATAATTGTATAATTCGTATTATCAAATAAATATAATAAGGCTAATTTTATATTATGACATTATTATATTTTCACTTTATTTGCTAGATTATTGCGCTTTTGGTTATATACTGCTTTTATAATATTTCACATGAAATGTTATGCCTCACTTGAATGGGGAAAAGCTAAAAGTATATATATAGGTACATAATTGTATGTCACAATCACCCCTGCCTCTTAATCAGACTAGTACTATTTTACCTACGATCAATTTTGCAACTAATCGTTTTATGACTTTTAATTAATTGCACACTGACAAGAATCGGCAAACCGCTACACTCTACACATTACGTGTTGCTGTCTCTTTCTAATGCCAATTTAGCTTGATATATAGGCTATATATCGATTTGTAATTCCACTCAATAATTTACATAGACTTTTAGAGATTGAATAATTGATAATTTATAATAAATATTTATAATAATAAATATGTGATAATTTATTGTGAATCGGAAAAGGTTGTGATTGGTCGCCAAACAAAAAGGTTGTGATTGGTCGCAAAACAAAAAAGTTGTGATTGGTCGCAAAACACACTATATTGTGATGTAACAATTATCTGTAATTTACTCATGTTACGTACAACGTTATGTGTATAAATGTTATGATATTATTACTATTGTTTAATATTTATAAGTGTAGGCCTATATATATGTTATTATAATTTTTTAATAATTATATATGGTGTTACATGGTTTTTTGCTGTAATTCTGGCACGCCTTGTTTTTGTTAAGTTACGTGTTACGCGTCTGACTATTATGATCTAACTAAAATTGTATGTTATTTATAATCATATTATCATAACATGATAATAAATATATGGTGTCACTAGCAGGCGTTACAATATGCTTCTTTTGGGGTGATTGTGACAATCACCCTTGTTAGTGAAAAGATGACTAAAAAATATTGCAGCTAGATCAGCATGTTCCTATAGTAGTAAGAAATTAGTAGAAATGAGATAAGAAACAGCCCTTATTATTAACAATTTTTTTTCATTTTGTCTGAATTCAAAATGTAATTAAAATTATATTAACGTTATTAATGGTAAAAAATAACCAATTGTCAATTTCCTTTTAAAAATAATTCATTTTCAAAAGTTTAGGATATTAGAAAATTCTTAAATTAGGAAAGGTTTAAAATTTAAAAGAAGAAAAAAAATTAATTAAAATCCACCTTATGTGTCAACAAAATCTACCGCTTGTACTACTATATTTAGCCAAATAATAGTAATCATTTTTTAATTAGTTTTAATATATGTATAATATAGTATTAAGCAAAGAAGTATACTCATGATATTTTATTTTGTTAAAATTTTATACAAATATGCATCGATTATGACATTTTCAAATAAGTGATTAAACTAAAAAATATATTTAATGTTGGTCTGTATTGCTTAATTAACATAAGCAAACTTGTAAATACTTTTTTATTTTATTTAAATAGAAGTATTGTATAGATTTACAATATTGTATTGTAAAAAAATGTTTATTATGGTTTTGGAACAAGAATATCGTGCTCTAGGCCACATCTATAGAAACTTCTTTAAAAGTATAATTCATTGTATCTGTGATTTTATTTCTTTATATAATTATGTCACAAACTTCATTAAATTAATTAATAATATACGATATTCATTTATTAATAACTAAGTACATATTGTAATATATGTTTATTAATTATATTTCAGTAACTAAAAATGTAAAATAGCGTAATTCAAAATAAGTAATTATATTAGTTACATATTTATTATGAATTTAATCATAACAAATATGCTATAGCTAATTATTAGATTGATTAATGATTGATTACTAGATAATTATTGTCTATATATGTAAGTCGAATTTTAATTTTTTCAAAAAGAAAAACGAACTACAATTTCAATTAATATAAAAAAAATTAATCAAAAATATAACTTTTCCACCAATAATAATTATCAGATTTCAGAAAAAGCCTTTTCTCGTGTTATTAATATAATAGCAAGCAAAAATTAAAAATTCTATTTATATAATTTTATTCATCCTACTTAATATTGACAAAACTGAATTAACTTTTTATATAATAATAGTGTAATAATTTTAATAATAGCTATATATAGGCCTATATTCATTCGGAGCTGCCATAAAAAAGTAATAAAAAACACACCGTAAGAATTTTATAGGAAGACTTACTGGAAAGAGAAAGTTTAGAATTCGAACATAAGGAGCTTCCAAGTTTAGGAATATTTGAGTTCTTAAGGTGAGATATAGATTTCGGGGCTTAATATATATTATATTATATACAATCAATTTAAATATATATATATATTTTTAATAAAACATATTTCTAATTATTGGTATTAACTAAATACACTGTGTTTGTGAGAACATAGTTAATTTTGTGATATACTTTCCAATAAATTAATTGTTTTTACTAATATTAACAGAAATATTAAAATTAAAATTAATTAGTTTTAAATACAGAAAATATTGATTTGACAATATGAGTTACAATATCTTGTACTAATATCTCTGCTGAACTCGAGAGTGAAGTTTATATAAACCTATATAACTATACGAGCTACACAAATGATTTGCTCACTCAGATGCACAATTATTTTGTCAACAAAAATTACAACTCTGATTTTGGCGACTTATTACCACTTATCACGGCTAATGCCCTTAATGCAAAAATCGTAATATTCAACGAACTTGCAGACGCAGTGGATCTACTAACTATACTTCCAGAGAGACACTCCCCTTCGAAATCTTATGTTTTGCTACGCCATAACGACCATTACGATGCTATAGTGCACCGCGCGACTAGAGATGTTACCGTCTCAAATCAATCAACCTACGACAACAAAAAGAAAGTGATTAACTCTCAAAATATCACTGATATTTCACTAAGACAACCCGCCGAATCTCCAGAAGCTGACCTCAGAGACATCAACGCAGGCAAAGTTAACGTCAACTCCTCTCCTAGAACAGGCAATCCCGCAGCCCCTGTCAGCAGCCCAAGCGTGAGGCAATCACCATTCCTCCTACTTTGGAACAGTAATGGCATCCTTCACCGTGAGCGCATAGAAGAACTTCGTGCCTTTATTTCATCTCCCAACAACACACAGTGCCTGGCCATCGCCATAAACGAATCAAAATTATCAAGTTCAGTCATTGACGGAGAGATCAGATTGGATAATTTTCAAACCTTTCGCACTGACCGCACACCTACTGCAGATCGTCCAGGAATCGGAGGCGGTGTCCTCCTTTATATTAACAACTCTGCTCGCGTCACTAAGTCTTACTCCTTTAAGGGTCATGACTTCGAAGGTATCACTGTTGACTTATCTCATAATGCATGTAGTATGAGATTATCCACATTCTATCGCCGGCCTGGCAACTCAGCTATCTCAACAGAACTTGTGTCTGCTCTGGAAGAAACTGCATCCACTGGAAGAACTCTCTTCCTCCTTGGAGACCTCAACCTCAATATGCTGCTTGAATCGCCCGAGCCCACATCGCTACACCAAACTCTTACCAGCCTTAATCTTAACCAGTGCGTCCAGAGTGTTACACGTCCTTCTAGTGGTTCGTGCCTTGATGCAGTTTGGACCACTGACATGCAAACTAAAGCTTATCCTGTGGAC
>JAUZND010006037.1:0-10930 GCA_034780555.1 Coelogynopora nodosa | reverse complement strand
CAGTCTTTGGTTTTGGTATCCTAATACTACATAATATATTATAACAAAATGAAATCCAGTCTTTGGTTTTGGTATCCTAATACTACATAATATATTATAACAAAATGAAATCCAGTCTTTGGTTTTGGTATCCGAAGTAATTATACTCAAATAGGTGGCAGGAAGCGGTGGTACGAGGGGGCCGGATCCCCAATTATGGAAGTTTTTGGCTACCGATGTGTATGGTATGTACCTGGCTTTCGCCGATCTAAGATATTTAGGCAAAATGTCAACTAAATAACTTTCTTGCTTATTTGATTAATTATAATATATAACAATGGTTATAATTGAATATTATTCGTATTTAAAATATACTATATATAACGATAATTTACTTACTTAGAATTCTTGTCTTTGACAACTTTCTCGCATTACGCTCAATCATTTTCTAACATCATCAATTTATTAATATAGCAAAACGATTTAGTAACAAAGTTTTTAAAATTGTTAATAATTTCTAATCTATGAAACAAGTTTTCATACCTTACATTAAAATATTAACTTAATCAATCTATATAAATTATTAATTTCAAACAATTTAATGATCCGAATACCAACCGAAGCCTGTACGATTATAGTTTAACAGAAAAAAATTAAAATATTTATTTTACATTTTCTAAACGTTTTTAAAACGATCTAGTGATAGAATGTTGCTTGAATTGTTTTTAAATCAATTATTTATAGAAATATAATCAACACATGAGGCGGGGAAAGTCCTTGTAACTTTCGTAAATCAGACAAATGTCAGTGCTACATAGTGCATAATTGATAGAGAATACTGCCGTGTAGCAACACTATTCCAGAAGATTGACCTCGTCCCTCAATGCTACATATCTTCCGACACGAATGTTGTCATGATCATTTCATAAGGTATGTGTGTAGTAAGCAAAGCAGTGAATGTGTTGCCACGTATTATCAATGGTAATTTACTACAATATTTGCTTTTGCTTCGATTTTTCTTAAGACTGAGAGAGAGAGAGAGAGAGAGAGAAGTGAGCACAGTCAAACAAACACAAATCTGTCACCATCTATATTATTATGCGTCCGTCTGCAGATTACAAGCAAGCAGCATGTGACTGACACATCTTAGTGTCTCATTCATAGAAAGCGGTCTCATTGTTGAACTACATACTACACGGTGTAGTGAGGTGCTAATATTGGATGTATATAGAGATTTAAAGTCAAGAGAAAATCATATTATTTCACCCGTATCCGGAAATAAAATCGGACGAGGCATCATAGCCCGGGGTATTATAACTATTCATAACTATTGTATACCAATATTGAACATATAAAAAATACCTATTTTATGATCCAGATTCTTTCTAATTGATGACTATAAGTAACACGTTATAAATACGTAAGAAAAATATAGAAACGAATTTTAACTTAAATAGCGTGAATTATGCGCCACCAATTTCAGACGAATACATAAGGATTATTAATTTATTAGAAATATATATGTTTTTACATGTTTAATATAAATATACTGACAAATAAATACTGATTTCTGTCACAATATGATTTACAAGGCCGGGAATCACGTCTTTATGAACAAAAACATACTTTTTGGGGAAACTAAGGTATAGAAAATCTTTAAAATAAGATTTTTAAACCTTTTTTTACTTTATAACTGAATTCGAATTGAATTCTCAAAAAAAACAATAAAAAAATTTAATTTTTAATGGAAAGTTAAAATGCAAATAATTACTGGACAAAGATAATATATTTCGATTGATGTAGAAAAGGATATGATGGCTTTCTTATGATGTATATTATGATGAATATTCTCGTATTCACTCAGTGAACAGTTCTTTGGTTCACTGACAAAGTCATTTTTAATTCACCTCTGCAGGGGCTCTACTTACCTATATGTATCTTCAGGCACACCATTATATCAAAATATCTGTCATTCTAAGTATGCACAATAGTATATACACATTGTACCTGTGCAAATATACTTGCTTTCCTGAGCAAACTTTTTACTACAGCTTGAGTCAAACACAGTGTCACAGCGCAAAAATATGTGTTCACAACATTGAAAATATATTTCTTAGAAAAAGTATATTCAAGGGATTGGAGCAGTAAAAAAATGTTCAAATATCTATATTATTACTTTATTTGCTATATTGCAGCATTTTTTGGTTCGAAAAACTAAAACAATAAGTGTTGGTCAAGCCTTATGTGACCACGATCATGAACTCATACTATAAGTATAATAAAAATAGTATTTATAACTATAATTATTCAGTTATATTAATAAAACATTACTTAAGCTATGTCAACGTGATAGAAATATAAGGCACGTCCAATTAAATAGTTTTAGAGAGATCTACAAAATAACTTTTGTTTCTAAAATACCGCAAAAAATCAATGCAATTTAATTATTCTTAATCAGTAATTTTCATTCAACAATATATAAAACATATATCTAGAATTTGAATTGACGGAATTATAGATTTATTTTATTGATTCTCTGTGTGTAAGTTTATTGACTAATGTTGAAACCCCGGCCGTTGCTAGAGAGATAATATCAAACATTTCTCTCAATATATCGATACACTCACAAGACAGCGAGGCGGACAAAGTCCCTCCTAGTGAGCCCACCAGTCTGGTAGACATGGCTCTTCTGCTGGGTGGGGGTGGGATGGAGGAGGGCTCGGTGCACAATGACCGTGGGGTAGGTGGTCACCCCAGCCGCGACACACTGCAGAGTGTGCTGGAAGCAGTTGACGCTCACGAGCTGGTTCCTCCAGCCCCCGATCAGGGGTATGTTGGAGAGGACTCGGGCAGCATCGGAAGCGGCCGTGATGGCGATGTTGGACGAGGTTTGCCCTGGAGGGGGATGTCATTATTAGCAATTAATACTTGTAATAGAACAATTAATTCATTTTAATAAATCATTTATTGTATATCAATTAAAATGATTGAAATTTCGAAAGAATAAAATATGTTTCCAAGGCGTCAAAAAATCAATATCAATAAATTAATTAATCATAACATTAACACTCCACATTGCTAAATTGTTAGTTGATGGCGGCAACGAATTAATATCAATGCATCAATGGCGGCAACGAATCTGATCAATATCAATGAATCAATGGCGGCCATGAATCAATATCAATGAATCGATAGTTATATAAATCCATATCAATAAATCAATGGAGGCCATGAATCAATATCAATGAATCAATAGTTACAATATATAAATCCATATCAATAAATCAATGGCGGCCATGAATCAATATCAATGAATCAGTAACGGCATGAAAAATTATCAACGAATAAATATCAGCATAAATCAATATCAATGAAACAATAGCGGCCATAAGTCAATATCAATATATAAATATAAATGAATCAATAGCGGCATGAATCAATATAAATGAATCAATAGCGGCATGAATCAATATAAATGAATCAATAGCGGCATGAATCAATATAAATGAACCAATAACGGCATAATTCAATATCAATGAACTAATAACGGCATGAATCAATATCAATTAATCAATAGCGGCAACGAATCAATATACATTGATCAATGGAGGCCATGAATCAATATCAATGAGCCAATAACGGCATGAATCAATATCAATGAATCAATAGCGGCAACGAATTAATATCAATGAATCGGTAGCGAAACAACTTTCAAAATAGAATTTGATAAGTTACTTGCAACATGTCTATAATTATATAAGTTAAAGCGTAAAAATTAATAAGTTATTTACAACATGTAAGTTAAAGAATAACATTAATAAGTTACTTGGCAACATGTCTATGATGTAAGTTTAAGAATCACACAATACCTACACTCTTGTGTATAGATGATGATTGTAAGTCGACGTCTTTGAAGGAGGAATTCGTATGAGCCAGAAATTGGTTGCAATTTCTTTAATTTGAGAACTTTATCAGACCGTTGACTAACTCGGAACATTTCTTGTAGATGACCTTTGTCCAAATTGGCCACTGTGGGGCAGGCATAGATGTAAATATAAATTATAATACAATTAATTGTTTTTCTCCTAAAAAGATCCGCTCGGAATGTCAAGTTTTAGAAACTATATTATCAAACTATATTTTATATACTATTTAATCCAACACTAAAGTATACATGTACCCATAAGAGCAGAAAAACAAAATTAGTAAGCAATGCAAAATTATAGGCATAATCTTAAATTCCCCGACTTTTATAAAAGTTACAGAGAGAACTTCAAATGCACTGACTTTAACTGACCAAATTGCAAAACCACTGACTCGCTATGAACCCTGAATACTAAATAAATTATGTCATACATATATTTTTAAATTCACGTATATGACAAAAGTTTCACGTATTAGAATACAATTTCACGTATTGTTTTTGAAAAATACCCCAAATCACATATTTCAACAAATTACTGTATATTTCACGTATATACGTGAATTTCGCGTACGTGTAGACAATCTGTAAAATAAAAATATGATATATGAGACTCAAAAAGAAAATTTTGACATTTTTTGTTAAAAAGGGTTGAATACCTTTTTCAAGGGCGCTCATTGCAAAGGATTACATTCTATAAAGAAAGTATTGAAGGAATAAACAGGTTACCTTTTCTAAAACTTACGGAGGTATAGATGTCCCATTAGATGTACCCCTACCATATGTGAAAATACTTGACAATACCACCTTCAACATACTTTCATCAATAGTCAGTGGTATAGAATTTCGAATTCATTTCAGTTTACATAAATCTTCACAAAGAGAACGACAACATTACAGTATATTCAATATCGACGAGAACTAATTGTTTTAAATGGAAGAAAACAGCCTTATTATAATTAACACACCCATGTCCAAGGTGTTTACACTCTTCACAAAGTATAATTAGAAAACAAGATACAGTCGTAAACAAATAGCTGGAGATATATAAGGTTTCACTTGGCAACCTGATCCACTATAACACAGTTTCAAATGCAGTATAAAAAGAAATAATATGCTACAGAGATTAATGCAGAACGACTCACGATGGCTAACATGATTCAATGTGTTGCTATTGTTATGATAATGTTACTTGTAATACATTCTAGTAGAACAATTAACCCAAAAAAACCGTGTCACCACTTCGAACGTTACACAACATTAACGAGTCACCTCGTGTTCAAAGAAGTACAAATCCTGACATACAACCGCGTCGAATGCGCGATACAGTGTGCCGCCCTGGGGAGCTGGGAGTGCCCCGGTTTCCTGTGGGAATACGGCGACTGTAATCCAATTGAATACGTCGAACGTGACCACAGTGAAGAAGCGACCAGAGAAACGGACGAACTACCCACGACAGTCTTCCTCACCCGAAAAGGGAAGCGAAAGAGCGACTGCCCTCGCAACTACACACATGTCTCCCCTGTTGACAGCCGGTCCATGTACCGCTTTGTTACCAGGGCAACCAATTGGACCAACGCTGCCATCGGTTGTGAAACGGACAGTACCAAACTGGCCCAGATATCGTCCCCTAGGGAGCTGGCTTTCCTCCGCAAAGCTGCCGGAAACAGAATCGACCTCTACGTGGGGGCTTATCGCGACAACGGAACAGAGGCTCAGTCTGACGGAGAGAGTGGCTGGATCTGGCATCGTAGTCGAGATCCTGTTTCACTGGAGCTTTGGTTGTGGAACTCATCAACGTTGGTCGATTATGGGAATGGTAGCAAGTCGTATGGATACATGAGTGGTGGCGGCGATGGGCTGCATTATGACTCGGGCTCCATTCCACGAATGTATATTTGCGAGTGTACATCACCGTTCTATTGATTAGGATTGAACTCACTTTGAGTTTTCACTTCAAAGGTTTAAATAGTATACTGCATTTCTAGCAAAAGATACGAATGAGCATTAGTAATTGTGTATTTCTGTTATAGGGCTGGAGAAGCTACGTGTACGCTTATAATTATAATTATACACAATAAAGTATAAAATAAATTAACTGAAATGATACTTAACGTTTGTTCAATTTTGGCAAGTTCAGTGTATAAAATGTTGTTTAAATAGAATATAGACAATAATATTCTCATTATAACCAACAGCTTACAACATATACATACTTAAATGGGTAGGAGAGTAGTTAAACATATTTTTCGTACAGAGTTGGCGTTACTTTATTTTAGAATGATAATACAATTATCCGATTAAAAACTGTAAATCAGGTCAAACAAGCTAGGTTTCGAATAGAAATCTTGTTTAATTGATAACTAGAAATATTTATCAAAGACACGTTGAAAAAGACCTGTTTAAGCAGTTAATGTTGCAGAAAGAGCTATTTTAATACATTATTATTATTGATTATGTTCATATTGTGATCAAATTTCATTCCTCATCTATTGACAACATATGTGGACGCCATCTTAATTGGTCATCTAGTCCCAAATATGTTGACAACTCTAAATTAGCCAGGTTAGAGAAATCGATAAATAAAGTATTGCATTTAATTTATTATAAAATGTTGTCTAAGACGCTTGTGGTGTATTATTGAGGTATAAAGACCAGAGAGACTCATATATGAACAAACTCCAACCAAATACACGATCAGGAAATCAATATTTATCATACAAAATGCACTGTATTGATTATGACTTACACGGGAGATTATCTGTTTTGATAGGCTGTGGATATTGGGCCGATACTTGATCATAAATGAATTCAGCCTGACTTTTGGTACACCCCGTCTTCCCAATGTAAGGAACATAACCCTACAACGTAAGAATAATTATTTGGTTAGGCTGTCAACTAATCATCTTGAATTATGGTTTGGATGTTATTCTTACATTCTAAATAATGTTATAAATTAAGCTGGTATTAGCAAATCACTTACAACGATAACAATATAAAGGGGCTGAAATATTTTGAAAAGTTAGGATGGTCCTACTAAAAAACTTTGATATATAAAAGGAGTGCGCAATAAAACAAATGTTAAAAAAGTGTGTTAAAACAAATCTGAATTAAATAAACGAAAAAGACATTTCCGAGGTAACATGTTTCGAATAAGAGTTCATGTAAAATCAAAAAATGAGTACATTACATACACAAGGAATAGTGGATTACATTTGTAAAAATATTCCAGCAATCGGACAAACATGGCATCAATCAGAAAGTAACCGGTAAGAGAGGAGCGAAAGAAAGCTATTGAGACATATCGTTTTGTCTTATCTAATGTTATTCATCATAACTATGGCACATTTAAATTCATTTGATTGAAGAACAAATAATGTTAGAGAACAGAATTATAATGAATTACATTTAATTGGATAAGCTAAATGCTGGTAAGTCACGCAAATGTGACTGGTGTTACAAGCAATCAGCCGCATGTGAAGGTTGAAGACAAAAGAATGCTCAACAAGTGGAAGATACCAAAATGTCACATAACATATGTCGGTGATTACGTGAAAAGGATAACAACTCACCAACAGTAAAGTAGCGACAATTAGTGAGCTAGTCGCATGCTTTGAGTGGAGACCGTGTAGTATGTTCCTTTCTTTGAGAGTATCTCTAGATATCAAAGGAATAGCGATAAAGAAATGGATGTATTTACATGGAACACCTGAGGAACACCATCTCAATGAAAGTCAAAGTTAGCAGAGGACGCAGAAGAATTTGATTATTTATTATTAACGTGGTCTATAAGTTTTGAATCTGCTATAGAGTCATCAGCAGTACAAAAGAAGAAAACTTGTTAAATTAAACAGAAGATTAAGTGTTTTAATTGAATAATTATTAATATACGATGCAAACGAAGAAATGTGGTATTTTTATTAATTTTAAATAATATACAGTATATATGATAAATATAAATAATTATTATATTTAAATTTATTTCAGACGAATTATTTCAGACGAATTACAGACGAATTTCAGACGAATTATTTCAGACGATTATTAATAATAATAGAAAGTAAAGTTTTGCAAACGCTTGGCAAAATGTAGAGACAAAAGAGTTACACAATAACCAGTATTCGTAATAACGAAAAGAATTACATATTTGCGTATAAAGAAAATATATTACTAAGACAAACAAAACAAAAAGAAAATCAAAGAAAAAAGGAAATGATTATTATAATAGTAATATACGTCAGTTTAAATTAATGAATTTTTAAATATGTTCGTTTTAATTAATGAATTATGAAATTGTCCATGTTCATAAATTAATTATGCTTTAACATGTTTTCAAATCGATTTTCTAACTAGAAATTGAATTTTACTAACTTAGTTATTGTAACACTTTCATTTTGTAACAGTGAATGCAGTTTTATGTGATTATGTCAAAGTAAGCGAAAGCACATACGTTTCCAATAGAACTGTTAATGTATTCTTGATTTCGATAAGAGACAATACCTCAGCAACGGTATTGATTATGTCAATGTTAGACATAGAATCCAGCAGAACAACAGCAGGACAATGCTCCATTGCAAGTTCCAACCAAAATACTTCGCCATTATGGTTAGCTTTGGAAGATCGCAGAAGAAATGGCTAGAATAGGAATTAGAAGGGAAGCATTTGTACCTCTCAATACAAACTGTAATCAACCTTCAAATCATCATCACAAGTTCAGAAAATATGTCCTTCATATTTATCAGTCATAACATTTTTAGCAGATATACTACTTCTATTTAATATTTGCTAAACAATCAGAACTAAACGGGTAGGTATGCTAATATATTAAAATGAACTCAACCGTATTTTGAAGTTATGAAATATCCATTTCCTATGAAATATATAATACATATATAAAAAATTACTAAAATGTAAAAATCATTCCTTGATTGTATATGTTACTGGTAATGTTATAAAGACATCATTGGTAAAAATGCATAGCAATTACTAGAACTCTGAGAGCATAGTATTAGAACTCTGCGAGCATAGCAATTACTAAAACTCTGCGAGCACAGTAAGTATTAGAACTCTGCGAGCATAGCATTTATTAGAACTCTGCGAGCATAGCAATTACTGGAACTGTGCGAGTATAGCAATTACTGTAACTGTGCGAGTATAGCAATTCCTAGAACTCCGCGAGTATAGCATTTATTAGAACTCTGCGAGCATAGCAATTACTAGAATTGTGCGAGGATAGCAATTAATAAAACTGTGCGAGTATAGCAATTACTAGAATTGTGCGAGGATAGCAATTACTAGAACTGTGCGAGTATAGCAATTACAAGAACTGTGCGAGCATGGCAATTACAAGAACTGTGCGAGTATAGCAATTACTAAAACTGTGCGAGTATAGCAATTACTAGAACTGTGCGAGCATGGCAATTACTAGAACTGTGCGAGCATAGCAAATACTAGAACTGTGCGAGCATAGCAATTACTATAACTGTGCGAGCATAGCAATTGCTAGAACTCCGCGAGTATAGCAATTCCTAGAACTCCGCGAGTATAGCAATTACTAGAACTGTGCGAGTATAGCAATTCCTAGAACTCTGCGAGCATAGCAATTACTAGAACTCTGTGAGCATTGCAATTACTAGAACTCTGCGAGCGTGCATAGTAAGTATTAGAACTCTGCGAGAATAGCAATTACTAGAACTCTGTAAGCATTGCAATTACTAGAATTCTGCGAACATAGTAAGTATTAGAACTCTGCGAGCATAGCAATTACTAGAGCTCTGCGAGCATAGCAATTACTAGAACTCTGCGAGCATTGAAATTACTAAAACTCTGCGATCATAGCAATTACTAGATCTCTGCGAGCATTTAAATGATATTGTTAGTTCATATTTATAAAAGTTTTTCATAGTTCATATTTATTGCAATTAATGACTGACACACTTAACCACATCAATTGTCAACAAGACTAACTGCTCAGGGCAATTAGGTGAAGGTGGCAATTGCCAGGAGCAGATTGATATATTAGAATGTCTAGAATATATTCTAAATCAAGAAAAAAAAAGTGTTATTATTATTTAATCACATTACTAGTTTTTCGATGACTAATAATAAATAAATCGTTTCCAACATTCCGAGAATGAAATTGAACAGGATTGTAGAAAAGTATACAATGTGCTAACGTAACAAATTAAGGATAGTCTACTAATCAGGAATAGTAGAAATATTCGCTATAATATAAAATAATAGCAGGGCTTTATTCAATTCAGTTTAATGTTTGTTTTAATGGCTTTAATTACGTGCAATTGCTCATGTAATATACATTTAAAGCATAGCAAGTATGTTCATATATTGTTATATAAGTGTTTAGCTGAACACACATTAATACACTAACACAACGAGCAAGTTAGAACTGTTCGGACCCACTTTTCCATCTTCACTTGGAAGGAGTAACTGAAGAAGGGAACAGACCAGATCTTTGCTGTCAGTAAAATCGTCGATATTAACCGTCCGATTGGTACAGCCCGAGATGTCACCATCTGGTAGTGCACATTCCTCGGGAAGCGTGAGTGTGGCCAATTGGTTGCTGGGTGTGGAAGGGGTTGTCATGGTAATATAAATAATATGGGTTATATAAGTTGACCTTGGGCATCAAAATGTGAAGAAAATTGCAGTAAAGGAAGCAATAGAAGGAAGGAAAAAAGAGGCCAGTCATAAGATTTACCCTAGGATATATAATTAACGATTATATGAAGTTTACATGCTTTACCCTAGGATATATAATTAACGATTATGTGAAGATGAAATGATTTACCCTAGGATTTATAATTAACGATTATGTGAAGATGAAATGATTTACCCTAGGATTTATAATTAACGATTATGTGAAGATGAAATGATTTACCCTAGGATTTATAATTAACGATTATGTGAAGATGAAATGATTTACCCTAGGATTTATAATTAACGATTATGTGAAGATGAAATGATTTACCCTAGGATTTATAATTAACGATTATGTGAAGATGAAATGAT
>JAUZND010006036.1:0-10930 GCA_034780555.1 Coelogynopora nodosa | reverse complement strand
GTTTGTTGGGTCAGATTGAAAAGAACCTCACGCATTCGGCGTTGAGAAATAGATAAATTTATTTATAACATCGAAGCATTAAAATTTACAAAAAATTAATTTAAGAACACCGCTTTTATACCTCGTCAATTTAATATTTAATTTACCTAACTGAAACAAAGTTCTTAGTCCCCCGTTTTTGGCGGAAATGCTTTCTTTCGGACAATCGAGGACACTGAACAGCCACGAATGGACGAGTAATTGACGAACTTGAACGGCCACGAGTAATAGATGTACCAAAAGAACGGCAGACGATAGAAAGATGATCAATTCACCAAACATGCATCCGTTGTTGCAGCCCAAGGACGGCCTGATCTTAAATCAAGTCGCCTGTAATATACATATGGAGAGACATATTATATTTTAAATTTAACTTTATATTAATATTTATTACACCCCATAAATTATAATATGTTAAGGAATATACTTTTATATATTAGGAAATTAAGTTAAATATTATAGCAAGAACAGAAATCTTCAGTAAATGAATTAAGTATGTAACAGAACCTCACTTGTTTTAAACTTAAATACTTATTTATTATAAGATTATACACATGTACTATATGTAAATGATAACTTGGTAGTCATCTATTACCAATTAATATTTTATTTATATTATTCTATTATTTAATATCTGTTATTAATATGTTGTCTACATATGCTTATTATTTTGTATATTTCATTATGTATGACTATACTATAATATATTAGGAAATTAAAAATTTATTTGTGAAATACAATTACAGCCGTTTTTGATAACCCTGAAATAGTTTTATTTAAAATATATTACTACAATATCGATAATACTGATTACCTATTGCATTTCATTAAATAAGTTACTGTGATGTGCTAAAATTAATTTTGATAGAAGAGTTAGTATTTAGTTAAAATATTGATAAATGTTATATAATATTTACTACATTTTCCCGCTTGGCAAATATATTTATGTTGCTTTTTTTTTAATAGTAGGCGTTTACGCGGGTATACTCAAGATCATATGGATTTCTTTATATGCGAAATATCGATATATTATATATAACTGCAGCAATATTGTTCGCCTGTGAAAACGATGAAATAAATGTTTTGTCATATTTAATAGATATTATCCTTATTAAAAAAAAATGTCATACCTATAATTTTATTCAAGATATGTTACAACTGATATTCAACAATAATATAGTCAACATGAGATTTGAAATTTTGTTATAACCTTTTTAACCTGCACAAGTACGGTGTAATATGTCGACTTGTTAAACAACCAATCAAAACGTTTAGTTCTAAACCTGCGTATAACTTCGGGTTTATAGTCTTGTATTGCTTCCAAAAAGTCAAACTTTTTACATTTTAGGCAAATCTATTATTTGTACTTTCCTTAAAAAAGCCAACTGAGGAGGACTTATTACCAAGAAACATGAAAATGTTATATACTTTCGTTCACAAAATACATGCTGGATTATAGCGAAATAATTTTTACGCAAATATTTATTAAGATCACCTTAATGGTGGTCATAATTAGCGTTTTATACTATACTATAACACACAAGACATCAACTCTAAGTGCACTCAGCAAGAGATACATATAGTGCACCAAATAATACTGTATTCTACCATTCTGAATAAACTCTGTAGACTCATTCCTTCCAATAAAAAGCAGATATTGTTTTTTCGTCAAAGTACGATTCCAGCGACTTCATGAAAGTTTTGAAGTGTTAACAAGCTGGTGTTGACCGATAATATCGAGTTTGCCGAAATACTAACAGGATGGCCGTGGCACATCTAACATAAAAGTTCTTCAATGACATTGATATATATATATCGGCCAACTTTGTCAACCTAATCGACGATCGTTCCTACAGAAATGTAAGTGGTGAACGTAGTTGGGTTGTACGCGATCAATTGGTATTAATTATGCGAGTGTATATTTTCCTGCAGATTACGATCTTTGAAATGTATACCAATCCGTTAAACTATTAACATCGATTTTATAGTCACAATCACACCATGGATGGTCCGCTACCTAAGCTATAGAAACTAAAACAAATTGACCTTTTTGCAAAATAAATGTATATTTACGTACTTTAAATACAACAGTTCTATGACATGATATTTTATTACTTTTAAATGGCCTCCACACACCCTTTATTATATAGCCATTCATATTTGCATATTTGCTACCAATTTTTTCAAGATGTTTTTTGTAAATTACTATTTTTGTACTTAAGAATCTAAATCCCCCTTAAATGCGTTCTGTCATTTGCTGAAATATACACTATACTTACTTTATTATAGAAATTAATGTGATGTACAATATGCAGAACATCATATAACGCAGATTAGGGAATATGAACGCAATGATTGGTATAAAAAACGAGTAACAAAATATGCATAGAACAGTACTAGAATAAAGCAATGTTCAAAAGTCAATTCGAGACAGATAACTTGGCTGGGTCTCTATCAAACCTTCTCATGAAAAATTACACACTGCTATACTCATTTAAAGTTGTATCGGATAATCGTGTCGCTACCATGAGTCAAGTTTATTTTCACTCAAGGACCGCTAGACATCTAAATCTTCATGTAATAGCTCAACTTAATCAGGATCGCCAATTTGGAAAATTTCGGCAAACTATTTGCAGTTTTAACCCCAAAAACAAATCATAATGTGTCCACTCTCTTCACATCCGTCTTTGGCTCTGAAACTTTTTCCTGCAGTGATGATGACTGTGCTTAGCATAATACATAGAAATTTGTCACAGAAAGTGCACTTTGGCACATTTCTGTATGCCTTTTACATTGTCACAGTGGACCATCCCTGTCAGATATATCTTTAAAAATGTTTTAATCTTACCGTATTAGATACTTTTAGTATCTTCAAGTTTATTAAACGCAAAGATTAAAATACTATTAAATTAAACAAAATGATATACAACAAAATCTAACTTTTATCATAAGGCATAACGAAAATAAAACCGAAAAAATTATCTTAAAGCAATAAATTTAGCATCAAATTTAGTCAACCTTTCAAAGCGTCTAAATAAACCATCAAACTAAAGAAGAAAAAAAAAGTTTATAAATAAGTAGGATATTTCATAGGTAGTATCAAACAAGTTAGCAACGCATGGTGCTTGCGGAACCAAACTAGAGCTGTCATCTCAACATAAGGAAGTCATTGCCCAAACATAACACAATTAACGGCGTATGTTCAGGCACACTAAAAATCATGGAATATCAACTTCCCTATGCACACAATTATACAAAGATTGACTGAATTAGTACAGACTTTTCTTTAAAAAAAACAATTAGATAATTAGACACTGAGGGAACAAGTAAAAAAAGAAACGGTCAAATGAATTGTTGACAGGCTGTGATTAAGCAGCAGTCCAAATTAGCTAGATGTAGCAAGTATACTCAATTGAACACTTTTGCTAATGTATGACATTTGCACACGAACTCTTGGGATAAACGATCAATCTGTTATACACAATATTAAACTATCTAGAAGCAATTAAAATTATGTAAAACTGATTTGTTTATGAACAGTATTTAAGATAATGCGGTAGTTGTCTTAGTTAATAGTAATGGTTGATAGGTGTATACATCCTCTTAAAAATATTTTGCATGGACACAGTTCCTAATTGAAAAACAAACTCTATTAATTGAAGCTGGATGTCCACAGTTTTGATTCAGACACCGTATTTCAATAACACAATGGTGAAACAATTGTTCTACTATAGTTGAATAGAGAGTTTGGCAGACCGGCAATCTATGCAAGCCATCGGTTAGAATACACTCCCCTCTGGCGGCTGTGACAGTTTCAGATTTTCTTTGGCAGTCATCGCTTTACGGATATCCATGAGCACGCTTTTGATATAGAGTCCCCGATGCCAACTTGCCAAAGATGGAAAGCGTCTGCGGTCTACCTGTAAAAAAAAGTTTTATCAACATACTATAAAACATTCACAATATAATGATACGGCAAAACAATTATTTTCTGATAAAAATTGATTGAACATTTCTATATTCTATAATTCACATCCTTGCTAGTATTAATTATGGTGTTATTGATATTATAAATTATTTTAGAATGTTGGAAAACAGTTAAGATCGCTTGGAACAGTTTAAACAAACTAAGACAAACTAGACATTTGGCCGTTGTAAAGTGCACACATGAAGCATATACTGAACCTAAAATGATAATTTATTTAAATATTATATATAAACAATATTTACATATATATAGTAATAGTTTAGCCAATGTCGTTGAAAAATAAGCTACCACTATATATTGTATACTGCATAGAAAGTTAGATACTAATTTGCAGTTTTCAGATATAAAGTTACTAAAATTATAAACTTGAGCCAAATTAAACTTCTAAATTTAGATGGGGCAGTCGATAAAAAAGTAATATATAAATTAATATACACAGAGACAAATATTTTTTAATGGATCGGAAATCAGAAGTATACTAGAAGAACAACGTATATATTACATTGGTTTCGTTTAGTTATATGGGCGTTGGATAGATTGAAAGATGTAGGTATGATAGTAAAAGTTTAATTTTACTACTTATATCAGTTTCCCTTTGATGGTACAATTTTTTGTTTTAACTCAATAATTATACTCGCAAAGTTATGAAAACGTTCACATATATTTAAGAATAAAAATACATTTTTATAATGGTTAATTTTAGAAAGAGTAGTTAATTTATTAATTTTTTATTATAATACATAACCCTATATATGGAATGGACTAAATTAATAGTTTTTTAATTACTAAAAGTGCTGATCATTTATGTGATAGAGGTTGATGAATTGGTCCACCTCCGGACAAGAAAACTTCACTTTACACTTATATAAAAACTTTGAAGAATCTAAATGGACCCAAATGTTGTGTAATCATTACAACTAAACGAATTTAGCCTAAAACAATTTAATTAAACACACAAAGTGTAGTTGTTTAATATAATGACCGTTAATAGCAGAAGCCCAAAAAAGGGGGAATCAAATTGACACATCGGTGTCTATCATTTACTACTTAAAATCTACTAGGGCGATCATCCTGAAATTGTCACCATAAGCAATTCGGCGGGAAACTTTCATTGATGACATTATGTTAAATAACTTTCGTTGTTGTTTGCTGAAAACTATTATGCAGATTAAAAATATATTTTTTAACTGTACTAATTTAATATAATTGGCACATATTTGTCCCTAAATAAACATCTAACTGATAGTTTGATTAGAAAACAAGTTAAAAAATTAGAAAATAATCGCTTTAAAAAACTTACGAAATTAATAAAAAATATTTAACTGCATAGGCTAAGTGAGTCCATTAAGTGGGTCAATTAAACCCCCTCCCCCATTTAAATCGGCTTCCAAAAACACATGGGGTTGCTGGGGTTAAAAGATATGTTTGTTATAACCGATGTTCGCAATATATCAGGTACAAATGTTGTCGATATGCTTGTTATAACAGAATCTCGTAATAAGTAAAATGCGTTGCATAATGTAAAAACTATACCTTCAATGCTGAATAATGAATAAAATCCTCATACAATTTCACAACTAAAAGCTAATCTGATGAGGAATTAAAAAATACAAAATATAATTATAAAGTAGAATTCTGTAAAAATTGAAAATAATATATTTTTTAAATTTATATTTCGACAATAAAATAATCAGTTGGAGTGAATCGGTAATGATATTAAAAAGTGGGAACACATTAAAAAAAAGGTTACGTGCAAATAAGCGTGTATAGGTTACAATGAATGGAACATTTCAAGAAAGATGTTATAGGTTTTGTAAACACCAACCAGTGATAAACTAAAAAATTATCATAATTATAAAAATAATTATAACAAAATTAATATAAAATTTATATTGATATTGATATTTAATAGAATTCACACGAGAAGAAACTTACTTGTCCATTGGTTTCATTTACACCAACCATCTTCAGCTTAGTCAAAAACCTGAAAAATATATTAATAAATATTTGAAATATTACTTAACACAGATAATACTATGTGGAGCATCAATCAATATTTATTGATCACTATTGACTGGAATTTCTCAAATCAATTAAAGAAAATTTGAAAAATAAAATAGAATAATATAGTAAATCCGTTTTAAAATAAAACGATACGAATTTATGCTACACAGGTTTGGTTGTATTATGCAATATATAATATATATTTAATAGTAACCTAATGATAAAAGTAAAATAAATAATGGTTATTTGAAAACACCGTAATCATTGTTCTGTTTAAATATTATGCTTTGAAAAACTATCAAAAAACAGTGAAAAACTATTTATTTTAAACTGATTTACTACAATTGCCGCATCTTTGGGGCACAATTTTTGTATTAATATAGTGATATAAAGAAACCTATATTTAATTATTATTAGAGTGAGCGTTTCCCGCTTACTACACTTTATGATATCAGTATAGTGCTATTACTTGGTTGTAGTTTATGTACTAAAATATATTGTTTTCAGTCGTCACACTTCATATAGTATTATTTCAACTTTCAGATTTTCAACTAGTCTTCAAATTACTCAAAAATTATGGTTTCTAAAATATATATAATCCATTTATTGAATATACTATAAACTATATGGAATTAGTATACAGGCCCTGACCCACTTTAAAACTCATAATCGCTATATTTATTTATTAGGTGATACTTTGCTATTTCCTATATTACACATACACACTATGGCTTTGTTGCATAGGCAATGCGATGTGGGATAACCATACTAAAAAACTACCAAAGACTTCTGTAACATGAAGCTTTAACAGTTCCAGTGTTGCCATATGCATTATGTGAAAAATCCGGACAACATGATTGCAAGCGGAGCGATCATTTTTGACAATAAATGACTAAATAAAAGGTTATCGCTTTCGAGCTTGTTGTGTCAAATATTTTAAAAAAATCCTAATCATAGCAAAAAAATAAACATATAAAAATATAATTGATTATACATTGTCGATAATTTTGTTATAATTTCATTTTTTGCAATTCATGCCAAACAAAACAAGAATATTGCTCTTTTTGATTTACCCTCCCTCCCCAATAAATTTCGTGAACCCAGGGCTGGGATATAAAAATAATAGTTTAATACCAACCAATAGGCCATAGCTTTAAGATTAAGTTGGCAATGTCACTTCAAAATTAAAATAATTATAGAGTAATTTTTTAAGCATATTTTAAAGAGAATTACTCACATTATCTGATCTAATGGTTTATTTAGTACTATAAAACAATTACAAAAAACTTTAAAATACTATAACAAAATTATGCAGGTTCATCGAAGAAAACTAAATATTTTATTACATAAAGCCAAAAACTGACAAAAATTGCAGTGAAAGAGGAAGTACTGACTGACTGAAACCAAGCACTTTTAATTTTTTTTAAACTTTTATTAATACAAATGATTAAATTATAACAGTTTTAGTCTTACTTCAGTGAACCTGCACTACCACCACACCACTTTGAGATTATGTTGTCAAGTAATCATACTTTTTATAATTTTAAACACTTTATTTAAGACAGTGGGCATGTGAAGAAGGGGCCAAGATATCCCAAAATGGCACTACATATACAATGCACTATACAATCTAAAAATAACTATTGAAATATATTTAAAAACCTAAATGCAAAAAAATTTCCCATTGATAGTGAAACTGAATAAAACCAAAACAAAACTTACCGAACATTTGGTGGGTCATCAGGATACTTTTCTCCACACTCAACTTTGAGTGTGTATATTCTGCTTTCATATGGAGTTCTGTGGGGTCCAATAACCATACCATTCCAACTCGTCAATGTAGAATCATCCATGTCTTCAAGTCCCCAACTAATTGTGCCATCTTGAAATCCCTTTTGACCTTGTTCTAATTCTTCTAGTAAATAGAAGTTCCGAGGAACTTTAACTGTAAAAGATAAAACACTTGCATTATTTACAATTATTGATATAGCTAAAGTTATCAAATAATGTAAATATAAATACAAAATGTTATGATAAAGCAACGAAAATACAAAATGCAGTAAAATTAATGAAATATATGATTTAGCCATATTACATATCTCTACAGTTGTTAAAACATCTATAATCAAGCAAGTTAATACATACGATAAAATATCACTGAAAGTTACTAACATTCATGTGTTAATAGTAAATTAATTATTATTACTCTAAATAAACTACTAAGGCCCAATTATCTCTTAAATATTACTAAAATATTCTTAAATTATATACATTAAATTAATTACTGAATGTTAATTTAGATTATTTAATTTTATCATAATATCACTTTTAAAAGTATAATAATAATAATAATGTTAGTATTAAGTTAGTTAGCTAAGTTAAGACAAGCAGCCATTAAAAAATCATCAAAAAAGTTGGTCCAATTAGATGCTTAGCCAGTTCCAAATTGGGTGTCTAAGGTTAAGATTGGTTAAGATGAGCACATTTCTTGAATCTCAAATTGATGGGATTGTACTGTATCTGAAAAATTGCCTCATTCTCTATATATTCACATATTACATTATATAATGTATATACAATGAAATTAACACTAGAAAAATTGAACTGTAGGTAACAAAAAATCAAAAAAATTTCAAGTCTAAAACACCAAGTCTCATACATAGTAATTGTAAATTGTATTATATTGTATAGTTAACAAAATTAGCAAAGAAATGTTAGTACAGCATATATTTCTACCAGTTACTTTTTATGATTGTCTATAATTATTAGAAATACCTAGCAAAGGCCATAGCTTTTAAAAACAGTTAGTCATGGCTCTTAATATTGTAGCACAAACAACAGTAAACATGAGTATAGTAAACATATAAAATATTAGTAAATTAGGTCAATAATAATACTTTTCATTAATGTATATATTTTTGTAATAGATTTTAATGTAAAATTTCATCAATGTTTAAGAAAATACTTACTTTTTATCATTCAATCTTTATTGTTCATTCCACAAATTTCAGTTTATATTAATAATTAGTTTGTAATGGGTCATATAACTTTTCAACCCTTCAATAGAGGGGTTTGATAAGCCACACTGCATCTTGCTTACAATGTAATATGCAGAGTTCATTAACCCTTTGTATGTGGACATACATTGTAGGGTTTGCTACGTGTAGGGGGGGACCCTGGAAAACCAATATTCCTATTATCCAATTAAGCTAAAAATTGGTATACAGATACTTCTTAAAGACATGTCAAGCGATTTTAACTTTCAAATAATTAATTGATTGGTATAATTTGTATGACCTGTTAAACCCCAGTTAGGAAAACTATAGGAAAATAAACATATATATGCTATATATTCACCAATATATGCTATAACTTTTGTTTAATGCAACCAATTGACTTGATTCTTTTTGCAAGTAATTCCAGATCACAAGATCTTTATTTGTTGATATATATTTATAATTATGCTACTTATACAAATAATCTATAAGTAGTATAAATGTAATTTCAGTATTATTTTAAATTACTGGTTATTTTAATAAATAATTTTAATAATCAAGTTATTAATGTTGCAAGTTTCAGCTCCTAATATCTTCAGCAAGTATGAAAACCCAGTTGGGGGGGAGGGGGATAAAATGAAACAATAATAACACAATTTTTTCTGGTATGTAAAATATTCAAAATTAGTTTTAGTTAGATAAAGGTATTTTAGCCACTGAGTAAAAAAATTAGGGTCATATGTTTTATAGTTCAATCAAAAACTTAATTTATTTGAAAAAAAATTGGCATACCCCCCTCTATGTATGTAGGGTTAACAACACATTGTACTGTCAAAATAAATGAATGCAAGATGGTGCCTACTCACTATACAATAATGCTTCACCAGTTTCCTACAGAAAACTTTGTTTAAAATTGTAATAAGAGGAAATGTGAAGTGGACTCCTAGGTCCCCAGACCTTACATCATTCAACAACTTAATGTTGGGTATACTTAAGGAGCACAATTTGTAACTCAGTAAGCCGCCTGTACAGAAAGTATATTGAGGGAAGGAAAGCAAATTGAGAATAAGTTGTACCCATTTTATAAGTTGCTGTTATTTACTATAATAGAATATATATAAATATTTAAACAAAATTTCTAATTATCATATTATTTATGTGTTATATTTATAATGTTATTCAATATATAATCAAAAAGTATCAGGTCAAAAAATATCTTAGTCAGTAATAATGAACTTATATGTATCTATAATTCAGGGATGAGAATGAGCTTTAGTCAAATCCATGAAAAAATCTCTTGAAAAGTAAAAAAATAGTAGGTACATAAATTTGGAATGTTCCTGTACAATATATGAAGGCAAAATGTAACAATAATCAACTATTCTAATGTGATAAGTCCCTTTGGTTTTACTTCTCAATGAGGTGATTGGGTGGGGTTAAGGTGTCGAATTTTTAGATAATTTACAGAAATGATGGTTTTAGATTAAAATCTGTAGAAAAATCTAATACCTGATAATTTTTTTTTAAATGTTGAATGTTGTATGTTAAAAAATTAAATAATATGTATACACCCCATTCATTATAAACGCTGCCCCACAAATTTTTAAGTAAAATTTATATAATTTAATTTATGCAATCTAAAATGTATTGAGATATGATTTTATGAAGTTGTAATGATCTTAACAATATTTTCCATTCATTTTGCATGCCTTGCCATCATTACTCATTGCTAATAGACTTTCTTTCTCAACACAATAGGTAATTATTGATTTTCTACAGTTAGTAAGAAAGTGAGACGTGAATAGTCAAATGATGTGCTCGCTGTGTGAAAGCCTCTAACTGGATGAGTCATACTTCTAGGGGATTAATCAAATGTGTGAGTAGATACCTAGAATGTAGTAGG